>JBBMKC010059931.1:0-17596 GCA_037834085.1 Bipalium vagum | reverse complement strand
CCAAGTATTTAATAACTAAATCAATAACTTTAAAGTCGTCGTCACTAATTTTAGTAATTAAATCAATTTTCTTTTGTCCAAGCAAAACATTATAAATTGCCATTTTTTGCTCAATAAACCTTCGGAGCATATTCAAACATCTGTTCCAACAAGGGGTGTCTTGAATAAGTGAATGGTTGAGAAAATTGAGAATTTCTTGCTGCTTTTCTAAATTAGCATAGGCGGTGGAGCTATGTTTAAAATGACATACAAGTGATCGGAACAGTTTAAGTAGTTTTTGTATATTATTATTTTTAAGGGCGTGATTAATAACAACTTGTAATGAATGAGCACAACAACGTAAGTTACCTTGAAATTGCCTTTCAACTAATTTGACAATGTTAGGTGCATTATCGTGGATGATTACTATATTTTTAGTAAGTAGCTCCCATTCTTCTAATATTTTTACAATATTATCATAAATTTTTTGTGAAGTGTGTTTCTCCGGGAAGTAAAAGAAATCAAGAAGATAGCGGTTTAAATTAAAATTTTGATCAATATAATGTACAGTCAGAGACATGTATGACTCCATATTAATTGATGTCCAAGTATCCGTGGTTATCGAAATAGATTCTACATTACTTAAAATATTTCTAAGATTACCTATTGCCTTGTTAAACATTTTTGGCAAGATATTTGAAGTAAAATTCTTTCTGAACGGAACTTTAAAACTTGCATTTAAAGAATAAATAAAATTTCTAAAAAGGAAAAAGGCAGGTTTTCATCAATCATCAGTTGATAAAGAAGTTTTTCAGGACAATCTTTAGGGATGATTTCATTTCCAACATTTGTTTCTTGTAAAGGATCGAATTCACTTATATGATTAAGCATTCCATTTGTGTAACCGTTCATTTTAATTAATGTTGCGCATAATTTACATTTGGCATACTGGCAATCTATTTCAACAAAATATTCCCATACCATGCTTCTTTTTCTTCTTGTTCTTTTTATTTTTTTTGAAATATCCATATTAATAATAATTTCCAATAATAAATCAATTTCTTATTAAGATTCTTTTTAATAATTTTCTTAATAATATTAATAAGAAGTTATTATTACCCATCCCTAGTTTAAACCACCATAATGAGCATGAATGATCTATCTGCACCCTCCACAACATCTACTACCAGTGTATTAAATAAGTCAAAAGGTATTATTAAATTAAGTATATCTCATATGACTGGGTCTTCATCAGAGACCACGTCAATGTTCTTTATGAAATTGTATTTAAAACATTAAAATATCATTAATTAATTATTAATCATTAATCGATTCTATCAAAAATCATCGAACAAAATTCACATCGACATAGTGCTGCAACATGTACGTGCCTGAAGGCCTACAATGCTGGTCTAAATTAATTCCAATAACAGATTTACGGTAGCCAGCATAACTTTTAGGGATTGAAAATGAAAATTAATGCTTCCTACAAATTGCTTTATTTTCACAAAATTGTCATTTTAAAATATTCGATTTCCGCGTACAAACATAATTAAAATTAATTATACATACTGCATATCAAAACCCAATATACATGCAAAAAATTTGATAACATTTTACATTGAGATGCTATTAGTATTTAAATTAATTAATTTAAACAAATTCGGAGAACAAGGTCAACCACCGAATAATTTAATACTTTCATTGGACCAATGAATGATATTAACGTTCACTAAAGTAATAAGTATGAAGCACTTATAGAATGGTTTGATCCCATAAAAATTTATTATTTATAGGAGTAAATTACTGTTTTAATAATGTTTATTAGGCTTTTAGATTTTTAAAAATTATTTAATTAGTCGCTGCAAAGTAAACAAATTATTGGGATCAAGAAAATGAAAGAACGGACAAATTATCGTTTTTGGATTCTTAGTAGAAGGGGATTACGGGCAGGACAATCGCTTCACATGTTTACTACCAAAATCAAGAATATTATAACACTGATCGGCAATAACAGTTCAATCATTTCCCATATTTTATAACTGAATCCATAAAAAACATGTTTTGTAAACAAATAATTTCCTCAAAGGCAATTTTTTCAATTTTTTATGAATTCAAAGAAAAATACATTTTAAATAATACTTTTATAAATAGCTCTTAAAATGGAGAAAATAATAAATGATATAATATAATAATATTAGAAATAATAATAATCATCATGATAATTATGACGATAATAATATTCTCAAACGTAAATGAAGTAATTTAAATTAATTACATAAGCAATTGCAATTACTTTTTAATTTCATTTCTTAATTGAACTGATAATGATTTATCCTTTTCCTGAATCAATTGAGATTTTTGTTTTTCCTAAATTAATTAATTTTATTGCTTAACGAATTTTTTTAAAAAAATTATGATATATTTAACAATAATAATAATTATTATTTTATACTTTATTTTATTTCTGTGAATATTTAAACATTCATAATTGTTATATTTTGTAATGTGCCTAATTTAAATTTTTAATTAATTTAATTTTAATATTTATTTTAAAATAATTTTTATTGAAATGAATTGTAATATTAAATGGCACAATATATTAATTTATTAAGAATGGAAAATTTGTTTACGTATTATTGTTTTAAAAAAAATTCAAAAATATATTGTTCAAACTTTGACTGATTTTGCTGATATCGCAGCTAACAATTTCATTTTACAAAAATATTAAAAACTATTACAACAACTTGAAAATTTTTATAAATAATATTTGATGATTAAAAACTAACACTAACAGTTTCACCACTAGCATTTTCAAAGAAATATGGACCAATTACACAACCATACTATAATGCACACCATAAAAGGATGCAACTCATTAAAATAATTTTTAAACTTTTTAAATTTCTTTAATATTTATATAAATTTTCTTTTGAAAGCACTTTAAAAAAGTCTTGAGAAAATATTATTATTTATTTTAAAATAAAGAAAAGCCAATAAACTTATCTATTTATTTAATATTATCATAAATATTTCATGAAAAAAATGATTTATTAATATCTGATAATTTCTCGTGAAGAATTACAATTATCATTATCATAAAAAGCCATATTAAAATAAGATAAAGAGACATAATTACCTCTCTGAGCATTTCCTTCAACTGCACATTTTCTCTATCTAGATGGATCAGCTAAGGTGCAAGAACAAGACAACATTTTCAAACTAATATAACATGGCAAGCAATATAGCAATATTGCGTGAGGGAACATTATAAAAAGTCAAGCGGGCATTGGTAAACAAAACATTTCTGATGACAAGTTAATGGGATCAATCAATCCATTCCTTTCCCTTCATTCAACCAGCAGCATGTAAGCACTTTTTCAATATAAAATTTATTACTTGAAAGTTATTTTATTTATTAATGGTTTCATTTTAGTTCCATGAATTTTATTTATTCATTTAACTTGTATTATTATTATTATTATTTTATTTTAAAAAATATTAATACTAAAACTTGGCAAAATTTTATAATTAATATTTGATGACTGAAAATGATGAGAAGAGAATAATTTGATTTTCCCATTTGCAAGAAATATTATTTAAACTTCAAATATTACTTCCTGTTGGACTGAGTTCGACTTATCCTGGAGATCCAAATATTGCTTTCTATCAAATCTGTCAACTTCGCTCTGAAATTCAAAGGTCAGCCAATTATTCTCCAATAACTTATCTCATTCAATTTTATGGAATGAATTACATTAAGGGTTTACGAAGTGATTACTTGATGATAAAAGTAATAACAATTATTAATTTTTTCAAGTACTATAATTTCAATTATTATTATTAAACGAATCTTAATCAATAATTATTGCCTTAATAAAAATGAAATATTTAACGAATATTATGAATATAAAATAATTTAATCATAATTAATGATAATAAAACAGTTTATTTTTATTTCTCTGGTAGTGATAGATTATTTCGAATTTTAAATCATTGGTATATGTTTGTTTAATGATTATTATCAATATTATATTTCGCGTTAATAATAATTTAATTTAAATATTCTTCTTTCATAATATTTGGTAATAATATGATAAAAGTAGTAAAAGAGTCCTTTTCCATTTATAAAATAATGTTCTGACAATTTCTTTGCCAATTTAATTAAAGACAAGTTTCAGAATAAATGATAATTTCTCCCAATATTTCTTTGAACATTTGATCCATTAATGATAAAATTCGCCGTTTTTCAGAAAGCAATTCCATTTTCAACAATGAAATTCGAAGTTCATAATTGAATTTCTAAGACAAAGTATACGGATATAACAAGTGGGTAAATAATTAGCAAGACAAATGAGATCTCCAGCTGCAACTGTCAAATGTTGTTATGAAAATTACTCAATTATTTGTGTCAAGAGGGACTATTGGCTTTGGAAAATGGCGCGAGATGCGAATATCTCTCATCGAAAACTGTTATTAATAATAAATCGTCAGACAATGTTCAATGTTTCTGGCTTTAGACCTCTGTACACGAGCAAAGGAGAGAAACTGATAATTTTACAGCAGTAAATATTGACTATAACCCAAGTTTGGCGTCAAGAAGCATTTTATGACAATAATTTATACTGTTAGAACCTAACATTTTATTTTTTAATTATTTTAAGAATTTGATTAATAATAATAATATTTAGAAAAAAACACGAGGAAAATTATATCTTTTCTTCGGGAAAGGTAAGATGAGAAATAAGGCAAAGAGAATCATCTTAATCTCCTTGGTCTCATTGAGGACTCCGTTCAATTGTTATACATTCTTTTTTATACATTTATTAATTATTTTTTATATTTATAATATTCTCCAATTGGAAAATACTTATATTCTTTTCACTAATCTTTCATATTGATATTATAACTTGTCGAAAGGTTTTCATCAACTCAATTAAATAAGTAGCTTGTGGGGAGGAAAAGTAAAAGATTTTTATTGGGGGGAGAAAACGGAAAATGTATATTATGACAATATTAAGGTTTATTTTGACATTGTTAAATTCTATTTTGGCTATTATTGGTTAATTTCTTTTTTTGGTTAATTACAGAAAACTTAATATTGTCAAAATAGACCTTTAAAATGTCAAAACAAACCTTTACAATTCCAAAATAGAGGTGAAAACGGTGTATTATGCTATATCAAGCTAATGAAATGCAAGGCATATACAAGAAATAAGGATGTTGTAGCATTTAGGCAAACGGAAATAACATGTGCCAATTATAAGAAATATATTAGCTTACGGACAGGTTCTATTTTCGAGATATATCGATTTCATTTAAGTACTGATTTGAAGTTGCTATGGAAATGGACAACAGATGAAAAAGAAACAGACATAAAGAAAGAAGTCGATGTTGATAAAAAAGTTTTAACTAACATCTATGATGACTTAAGAAAATGTTGTGATAATTATTAAAGGAAATCCTTGTAAATTAGGTGGTCAAGGAATTATATGCCAGATTGATGAAAGTTTATTTAGACATAAACCTAAATATCATCGAGGCCGTGCAACTGAACACGAAATCTGGGTATTTGGAATTGCAGATACCAGTAATGAACCATCAAAAATATATCTAGAGGTAGTTGAAAATAGAACTAATACAAATGGTTAAAAGTGTATACCGAAGGAGTACAATTATTATAAGTGATCAACGGAAAGCTCATGATGATATTGGAAAAATTGGATTTCGTTATTTGGAAGTCAACCATTAATTTTAATTTTTATATCCAAAAACACATGCAAATAGAATCTTATATTAACAGATTAGATCGGTTTGTATCAGAAAGAATGGATGTGGAAGGATAATGTTTTCAATGATGATTGGAAAAATCTGTTGAATCTAATAAAAGTTTAATTTCTTTCTTATATATTGCTTTAATTTAATTTTTTTTATTGGGGGAAAAAGGCTAAAAGATTCGATAGCTATAATAATTAATACTAATAATTATTATTATCAATTCAGAATTTCCAACAATGACTGTTATACATTCATCTTCAATTTTATTGAACAGATTTCGTTGAGGTAAAATTTTCATTATTTTATTATTTGATAATTTTACTTTTCTTTGATAAAAATTGCAAATTTTAAAAATTTTCTTTTCTTTAAAGCGGTTTTCAAACAATTTGAAAAAAAGATTAAAAAAATATTTAAATTTAATTTAAAATAAAAATATTAATTCTGTTTATTAATCAGTTATAATTAATTGTTCCAATGAAAATAAATGAAAATAAAATAAAATTTTTGTCTTAGGCGAATTTAACAAATAAATCAATAGACGTAAATAATCATTACTGAGAGTGTTTCACTCAATAAAATTAAAAATAAATAAATAAAATTTAATCTTTTTGAAAATCTTCTAAAAGTAATATAAAAAATGAAATAAATTCAATGCCTAAAAGAAATATTTGTGTTCAGAATGGAACAAATAAAATTGTATCAAATTTCTGAGAAGACGATATTCAATTTAAGATTAAATATTTTTTTCATCTTTGATTAAATTAATGAATCAAAAATTTTTAGGCCTTTATTAAATTATGTAATTTAAAAAGAATAATTTTTGTAAGATAAACAAATATTTTTTAAAATTTATATTTCAATTTCTTTTGTTTATTAATAAATAATTATTAATAAATCAAAGAATAACTAATAATAATATTTATTTTTATTTTAATATTAAATAAATAAGTATTAATTTAAAGTTTTATTTATCAATTTCAATAAAGGTAAATAATACAGGGTTGTAATAATATTATAAGCAATAATATTATGAGGCTGCTAAAGAAACAATGGCATTATTTAACCTTTAATTTTAAACTTAAACAAGTAATATTCAAACAGTCATAATTAACTGAAATAGCACATTTAATCGAAACAAGAAGGGAAATATGAAAATAGAACAAGTGGAAGATACCAGGATGTTTTCAAAATGAAAAATAGAAAGTAAAATAGAGTCTATCAGTAACTTTTTTTATTTATTTGTACGTCCATATGGGAAGGCTTTATCCTGAAATATGATCATAAAATCTTCTTTAGTGTCAGATATTTTTTTGTATTTTGTATTTTTGCGAAATAATTCCTAGTTTTATTTTCCAGAAGTCAGAAAATCATAATGAACATTGTACAATATTCTATAAACTTCTAAATAGAGTGTAACCTTCATTTGACAAAACCATAGTTTTGAAGTGTGTTGCAGAGAGCTTTCACAGTCACTCCACTGTTTCATTTCCTCAGAGAACAATGAAATTGAGAAAAGAAATCTTCTTCAACTTATTCAGTTGTTCTACAAAGTCCAGAACTCTTGATTTGTTGTATGTCTTAATTAATTCGTTCAATTTATTTTTACTCTTTTTTTATCTTTGCCTGTAAATTTTTAAAAACCTCTTAGCTTAGTATATTAATCTAAAGAACCTAGACAAAATGTACCTTTAACATTACAAATAGTCCGCACAGATGAATTTTGCTTCTTTTAAAAATTATGATTTCATTAAAAAAACATAAATTAATAATAATAAATACATATATAATAAATATATATAATAAATACATATGTATTAAATTAATATTTATTTTAATACCAAGACAAAAGAACTTAATTTTATACGTTTTATTACTTATTTCAATAAATACATATTATTAGAAATTAAGGCTAAAAATTATTTTCGGAGTACTTTTCCATTCTGAAGTTGTCACTTTTGCAATAGCTATTTCAAGAGACAAAAAACGCTCATGACGTAATTTCTTTTTACTGGTTGGGAACAAAAAGAGGTCAGGAGAATACGGTCATTAATTTCACTTTTTAGTGACTGCGAAATCAATAATCTAACTCACTACGTAAGAGCTATGTTGTAATGATGGAGAATAATTTTTCGATTTCGATTGTTATTTCTAGTTTGGAAATACTCAATGGATTTTCTCTTACTTTCAGAGTCTTTCGAATAAATCCCCATTCATCATCAGTGACAGTATTTTAAATTAAATTTGAAAGCCATTTTTTAAATTTCTGAAAAAAAATTGGTATCATTTAAAATGACATTTTTTTAGATGTCAATTTGTGTGCGATTCAACAACTGCAAAGCTTTCGTACCTTCAGATGGTTGTACAAAATGGTTTCATTTGATTTCATGCTACTGCCAACATTTGCAACTGTATTTAACATGTCGATCTCTTTCAATCATTTCAAACACATCATTAATATTAGAAAGCAACTCTTTGTTTGTGATCTAGACATTGCTTTTGTGTAAGGCCAAATTTAAATTATAGTAAATCATCGGAAAATAGTTTTCCTTTGAAAGTTTCATATTATATTTAAGTTTCATTTCAAAGAAACTCGTTAATTTAAATTTATTCAAAAATGATTAAAAGTAATTCCATCTCAAATTTTATGATTTTCAGTTACAAAACGCGGATATCACTTAAAGTACCCGATACCAAATTTTCAAAATACCCCATGTATTGATCCTGTTAATTAAATTCCGATGACAATATTATTATAATTATATTTATCATTATATATTTTCTGCAGTGTCAACCAAAACTTAATATTTATTAATTACATATATAACATCCCCATTTCTTTATTAATCTAAAAAATATGGTATATTATAATAGAGAATAAAACACTTTAAAATAAGTTTAAAAAGATTTTATTCAAATAAAAGATAAATCAAAAATAACCTCCCGAAGCCCATAAAATAAATTTAACAGAAAGTAGACAGAATATCTCATGAAATTTAATCAGATATTCGTGAGTCTGAAGAGTGTCGACTTTCAGGAGCGAAATGAAATTTAAGATTGATTACACTTATATTATCAGCTTCCACAACTCCAAAACAAAAACAGAAGACCATGAAATATATCATTGGTACAATAAATACACGAGGATGAAAATAATCACGTTAAGGTTATCGCTATCAATTTTATTTATATAATTATTTTTTCTTCAATTTCCTTTATTTCTTCTAAAATAATAAAAGTTTATGATTGAATAAAAGTGGTTTTACTAGACTTGATTAATGCGAATCTTATTTGATAATAGAAAGTGAAATTATTCAAAAGAATAATATTATATAAATATCTTTTTAGTTTCATTTGTAAAATATGATTAAAACAGTAATAACTAAAGTATCATAATATTAATTAAATTCCTTTATGACAAATAGTTTTAATAAACAAATATAATAAATTATGTGAAGGGTGTTCCTAAAATCATTAGCAAAATGATCATTAGAATAAAAAGACTTATTTATGATGAAAAAGTAGTAAACCATTCTAAGTTTTATTTTACGCAACTTGTTTCTCCTCAAGCTCAATATATTTGACAAGGCTATCAATAAAAGCAGTTATAGCATTTTGACACATAATAATGGGTACTTTCGAAAATTCCTGTGTAATTATTGTTTGTTTATAATAATTATGACTTTTGGCACACCCTGTATATAAAAGATATTTTTGGAAAGTTAAACATCACAAATTTAAAAATGTTACAAAAAATAAACACAGCAAAAATGTATAAATATTTAAGAAATTATACAAGATGTTTTGCCCGATCTTGGTTAAACACTGAAAATTATCTCTATGTCGGATTGGTCTGAACGAATTATAAAATAATCAATGTATAATTATCTATATTTCATTATATATTATTTATTATGGAGGTCGAGGATCTCTGATTTTGATATTCTGTAGAATGTTCTGAGAGATTAATTGAGATATTGCACTTGTTTCATTAATGTATTCCGATTAAATAAAAAACGTAGACTTATTTTATTATGCAAAACCGTGCTGACTGAACGAACCCAACTTTAAGTTTTGTGTGAGGTTTTTCAACAGCCTAATTATTATAAATATTAACAAATATTAATACAATTACTGTTCAAAATATATTATAACCGTAGAGTTTTTTGCTTGGTTAAGTCGTTCTACACATAATAATTATAATTGGAATTTAAGATTTTTTGTGTAGTCTAATATTAATCACTAATGAAAAAAATATTTTCAAATAATTAAAATTAAAATGAATTCAAATCGGATTTTGTTAAATATTGATCTGAGAATTTTCCGAGTTAAAATTATTGACTGAAAACTTTGAGTCCAATTTAAAACCAAACACAAAATGCCTTTTCATAAATGGATATGTAGGGCGTTTATAAAACCTTACATTATCGTAATGGTTGAGGATTTGCCTGATGCTCTGCAGCTTTTCAAGAATATCTGGGGACTCGGAACAACTGTTGATTGCGGTCTTGATTGTGTCATTGACTACTTCCAGAACTCTTTCGTTTTTCTTCACCTGTCCTTTTAATCTAATATAAGGTATGATAATCAAGGAATCTTTTTCCTAATAAATTTTGATTAATTAAAATATTTGATGATGATGATAATAATAATAATAATTAATTTATCAAGCTCAAATATTTTATTAGCATAAAATCAATTTTAATGGTCAAGATGAAAGAAAAAATTGTTATTTAATTATTCTAAATATTGAAAGATCTGTGTAAAATAAAATTTTTTTGTTAAAAAAATAAGAAAAAGATTTATGGTTACGGCTAAAAAATAATCTTTAATATACGTGATTCGTATCCTAAATACTCGGATTAGGTATGAAATTGGAAATTGGTGATTTGATTATATTTGAAAATACAATTTATATAGGTAATGAAAATGTAATTTGTTTTTATTTACCATTTCTTTTGTAGTAAATAAGGTGTGAATTAAAAATGGATTCAATGGAAATATAGAGGTGTCATCAAATTTCAAATCTTGTGAGGAGAATCGAATGCCAATTTTCTCAGAATCAACTATTCGATACGTACGGGTATAAACGTCCTTCAAAAACGATTATTTATTATTCGATTGTCGAGTTTCGTCGTGTTAGAAAGTTTTTATGATGAGGTACGGTCAGGACGTTCCTCGTCATAAAAATTGATGAAAATAATTTAAAGAAACGATACGAGCAACTGGTCAAAAACGAACTAACGATTACCATCAAGGAACTGGCTAGTAGGCTTAATTTTACGTGCACAAAACTCTCTATATACCTACAAGCAAATAAGATTCTCTTGAATAGAGACTCAAATAAGAGAGAACTCCTCGAATATTTTGTCTCAACGACCGGTACTTTCTATTTTCTGAGATTGGAGTGGACCCATAAAAGTAAATTTTGTTGACAAGAACATTAAGATAAACAGTACTTTCTACTGTGAACTGACCGCTGAGATACGCTCTCTACAACGAAAGCCTAGAGGTCTACCACTATGGCTCTTTGCAAGACGATGCACCAATCTAGAAAAGTATTCTCTTCTCCATCGCAATCACTAATCCTGGTTTTCTGTTGTCTCACATACGTCATATTGTCCGGACCTTGCACCAAGTGACTTTTGGCTTTTCTAACATTTTTCAAAGGAAATGCGCGGTAGACAACTCGAATCATTTGAGGATTTAAAGGACTCGGTGTTAGAATTACTTTCAGAGTGTAAGAATAATTTCTACGAAGAGCTGTTTTGCGAATTCGTACATTAGTGTGGGAAATGTATTTCGAACAACAGCAGTTAAATTCTAGATGTTTTTTGACGTTCTTTAAAACATGTTTGATATTTCTTTCTTGAGAATTGTAAACCAGTGATTATTATAATAACAATAATAATTTTTATTAAAAAAGTGAATTAGAAATAATAAGAGTTTATTTTTCGGCTTTTCCAATAAGTGAAATTGACTCCTAAGGGTTTTCAGCCTTTTCTATATATTTTACCAGTTATATAATTAATAACTTTGGTCTAACACAAGTATTATATATATATAATATAAAGTTTTGTGACATTGATTCTTCTGATATAATCTTCATTTGGTATATTTTATTTATTTAATTATTAATAAATTTTAGTTGAAGTTAAAAAATCAATTTTGCTCACTGCATTTCTATTTCGGACTTTTGTCTCTCACATTCTCTCTGCTCCAAGTTTCGCTTTTCGAGCAGCTTATCCAAATCGGTAATTTGGTGATTGAAAATTTTATTCTGATTGTCCAAGTGAGAGATTCTGTCATCCTTTACTTTAAGTTGGTTTTCCATTTGCTGGAGCTGTAAAATAAGGTACCCTTAAAGCAAATCAAAACCAGAATATCTCCTAACCTCAAGCTGAAATTTTGGATTAGTTTTGTCGTTATCCATCCCCAACTTCTGAAAGTTCTAATAAATGAAAATTAATTGGACTAATAAATTATTTTAGTAAATATTTACTATATTTGCTTAAACATATGAGGGTTCTAACAAAAGTTCTCGGAGTAAAAATTACTAACGACTGCTTGGGATTGACTCCGAGATTTTTTCTTAGAACCCTCGTAATCATGTAAACGATTTTTTGTTATTAATTTAGTTATTAAATTACTCTAATTATTAATTACTCATTAATGAAAACTAACCAAATTTAATTTTTATATTTTATTATGATTTTTATTTCAGGTATGTATAATTATTTTTATATTTATCATGGGCTAAAATGATTGATACCTCACATTTAGGAGAAATATCATTTTTTAATGAAAAATATTAACAGTTGCTGGAATCATTTCAGAATTATTTTTAAGTTCAAATCTTAAATGAAACGTTTGGAATAAAAAGTGAAATTTTTTCGTTTAATTCTGGACATCAATTATCATGATATAATGAATTTTGGTGAAAAAATATAAAGATAAATTATCGATTCTCAAAAAAAAGTTCTTCTAAAGGTCTAATGCTAAGGAAAAGTTATATATATAAAGTACAACATACAAAGTCGAGAGTACATGAGAGAAGATATGTTCTATAAAAATAAGATTGTCTTAATTCTTGATTTTGAAAACGCAATTTGTTGGGTTTTGGCTCATCTAGACTTCTATTCACTAATTTGACGCTTGATTTGTGGATCATATTAGAAACACCACGTCACATCACCAGTTATAGTTACAAGTCAATATAATCTGAATTTTTTTCCAATAGCATTGAGGAAAACGTTACAATATTATTTTGGTATTCATTTAATGCATGGCGAGCAAACTTTCTTTTACCAAAATCTTTCGTTAAAATTGTCCAAATAGTAATGACACTTGTATTTAATTCTTCTGTTAATATTCTGACAGTCATTTTACCAACAGAAGCAATGATTTCACGAACTTTTTCCAACAAATATGGACGATTCTCATCATCCGGATGCCCATGCTTTTAATCGTCATTTAAACTATCAGGATCATTTTTTAATCGCGTAAACCATTTATAAACTTGTGTATAACATGTGCAATCATTACCATAAACTCTTTGCAGCAATTCATAAGTCTCTTTAAATTTTTTCCCGATTTTAAAAGAAAATTTAATATTTGCAATTTTTTCCATTGTAAATCTGACATAAGCATGATATAAAACTTTATTTAAATACAGATAGAATTCAACCTGTAATTTGAATAAAATAAATGTCGATGATTTTCAAAGATAAATGATGTAATTTTAAAATAAAGATTAGTTAAAACAAAAGAAACTTTAAGTATATGATTTAAATGAAAAGTTCGGTTATTTATATAACACACTGCATTAAGCTAAATTTTTCTAAATAATTTCTAACGTAATATATCACAAATGGTTTTACGTAAATTATAAATAAATAATGATCCTTATTTGAAATGATTTTATATTTTGTATATTCTCTGAAATAAATATATTATTTTTTTTAAATGTCAATAATTTTATTTGAACTAAATTTTTATTAACTAATAATATTGCATACATAAAGACACCAAAAAATAATTTTACATAAATTATTTCTGTTATTATTAACTATTGATTCAGTTAAATAAACATTTTTTTTCCTTAAACGACTTAAAATAAAATAAACACTTTAAAACAAACAATCTTTTATAATCAATAATTCAAAAATATTTTTAAATGAACTGTTTGTCATTAATATATTTTGATAAAATATTTTTTGAAAATTAAATTAATAGATGTTTTATTTATATTTTATTTATTATTAGAAAAAGTAGACGTAATTGAATTTTAGTAGACATAATAATTGATTTTTTATTTTTTTAATATATAAAATATTTTTAAAAAAAATAAACATTATTTATAATTTCTATAACCACACATTCAAACAATAAATTTAACTGAATACGATAGAAATAATAAACAGTAATAAGATAATAAATATAAATGATGTAATAAAAAAATATCTCTTAGTCGATAAAAAAATACAATAATGGGTTGTAAGATAATTTTTGTGTATAATATTTAATTGAAATTTTCAATTTTTCCCATACTATTTTCATTATGGAAAAATCACATTTTGTTAGGTTGATACATTTATTAAATATTTATTCATTTTTTTATAAGCATGTTCGAAAGTGAAAATTATTTCACACAATACCTTAGATATATATTTTAATTTTAAAATCTTAGATTATCTACAGAAAATTATAATTAAGCATTTGCAGTGGTCTACAAAATTTAGATATTTTTTTTCAATAAGTTTGAATAATTTTTAGAGTTCTTGTAGTACAAATTTCAGAGAAATAAACCTTTCATTTATTACCTTTTAAGGTGTAAAGTTGCAGAAGAGCGAGACCTTTGGAATCTGGGCACAAAATGTTTTATAAAATGGAGAATTGCTAAGGAATAGTTTAACAATTTCTGAAATTGTACATTCCAGCATCACTCAAGGATCAAAGTTCAAAACGAGCATTCACAGAGGATGACCTTGAAACAGTCAAGACATTGGCTAACAAGGTGAGATGTAACTCAATACGATCCGGTGTCACCTTAAATGGATGGATAACAAACAATATTTTTTCTACCGAGATTTCAGATTTAAAAACAAATTCTGCTTTTATATTAACTTGAAATTCAAAGCTTGTCTTTAATGTAGACCAAAGCAAAGGTTTTAAGCAAAACTGCCATTCGTAAAATATTAAAATCTAATTCGCGGAATTGATTGAATGTGGTCCAATGGGAAGTACTAAGAATTTGGGAAGAACATGAAAAAGTCCCAGTTGAATCGAGTCAACAAGTTTATTCAACAAAAAAGTCCTAATCACAAAGAAAATACCTCTGCGGTGTTAAATGTGCTTTCAAATAAATCGAATGAGCTTTAAATCCTTCAAAATTTTCGCATTCTCCAGACCTAGGTCATCAAAATATTATCTTTTTCTCATTTTTATCAATGACTGTCGGCTATTTCTTTTAACAAGACAAAGATATGGAAAAGTGGCTCAACAATCTCTTCAAGACCAAAACCAGTGAATTCTGAGTACTCATAGAAGTGGAAAATCAGAAGCAAAAAAACTCTACATTAAACAAATATTAAAAAGTCACGGAAAATTAAGTTTCATAGCACATTTATTCCAAACATGTCCCCATATCTTTAACTGAGTACTCATAGATGTACAGTAAATAAATAAGATTCATGACCACAAAGAATTTAATTGATAATTTCAGAGCATAATTAATGAAGCAGATCGGCTTAAAATAATGCTAATTAGAGATGATTGTTGTCTGCGTTGTCTACGAAAGAGAGTTTACTCCGAAATGTGAAGGAATTTAATTAGGCCATAGGGTTTTTCCAGGAGAATTAAATAATCTCGGGGATTTTGATTTCTGGTCTGAAAGTTCACCTGGAATTAATAATTTTAAATGGTTCTTCTTGAAAGGAGTATATATATTGGGCATTCGATTATCAAAATGTTTTGTCGAATATTTGGAATTAGAACATATTAATGGGAGCGAAGTGTGAATGTTTTTGTAAAATAAAAACAAAATTTAATAAGATGTTTCCAAATCAATTAAATTTATTTATTTCAAATATAACACTGAATTAGAAAATCTGGTACTCCCAATATGTAGTGAGAATAAAGTAGGAATCATGAACATACTTCTTATTATGATTTTTTAAAGTTGTTCCTTAACAATATCTAGGAAAAAGCAATTTCTTTCTAAATGATCAATTGTGTTTATATTATTATTGCACTAATTTGGAAGTTTCAGGTTTCATGAAGTTGAATACTGAAGCGTTAATAAATTTTTGCTTGTGGTAGTTCTTTCAATTGAAAATGTCATTAATAACACCTGAAATGGGTATGGTGAGAATCCTCTTTACCAATTTTTTTGAGAAAACACTTGTGATCCATATAGTTGGACTTTTTTTTAAAAGCTGAAAAGCCGTATTTTGGATTAGAACAAATCACAATGTCCACTTGAAATTTTAAGATAATAATCGAATCAGGGAAAAAGATAATTTATCAAACAGGTTAAATGAAGCGCAAAAAACCATTTCAAAATTATTCGACCCTCATTTTTGACTGATGAGATGCGTATTGATAGTCTTCAATATTGTCTATTAAACTTGAATATTTTCAACTATGACGGAGGCATGTTTCTCAAAAATATTCTGTCATAGTTGATAGCGTTTTGGAATCAAATTGGTGTAGTGTAACCACTAATTGCGATAATAGGTCGATGTATACTAATAGCGAGTTTGACTGTGAGTTGATAAAAAAGCGATGAAATTCTAATAATCTAAATGGCCGTATCACGCTACACAATTGAATATTGTGGCTTTGGTATTCTAAGTCAACATCAGTATAGTTGTGATCTCATTTCATCCAACCTCTCGACCAAAGCAACATAAATTTTCTTGGCTAATCCGGAAAAAGATTTAAATTTTAAAATTCAACATTTCATAAACTTTTTAAACGGTTGAAAGATTGTGTCAAGACCAATGATTGGTTTACTGAGAAATGATAATGACGAGTAATCGGTGCTCTAATATATGGATATATTCTTATAGTACTACAGTAGTATATTACAAAACAGTAGATTTTTAAAATATTTTATTCATATTATATTAATTAATTATCATAATCAAACTCTATCATGTATTAATAATACAAAAATAGTATTGATCAAGAACAGCTTAAAGTGTGATAACAAAACCAAAGGATATGTTTTTTTAAATAGTCATATTTTTATTAAAGATTATTTTATAATGAAAACTATTCCTTAAATTTTATGAAGTTAAATTCATAATAAAATTTCATGAAGTCTTAGATTATTATCACGATATTTTGTAACTATTATCATTATTATTAATAATTTTTATTTTTATTTAATTTTTCATTAGTTATTAAAACCGAATGATTTTTGTCAAAATTTGTAAAACTCACAATTTTAATGATAAGATTTTATAAAAATCTTCATCTCGAGGCATTTAATGTATCAAAATACCTTTGTAGTCATTTAAACTAATGAAAGTACTTTAGCAAACATTGAACAGAAAATTATCTCAAATTATTTCTGTTCTAAAATATTCTGTTGAAAAATGAAATAATTATTTTTTATATGAAACTAAAATAAGTATAACGATCATATTAATTAATAAAATTGAAATACTTTTCGTAAAATAATGAGTTGGTAATTAAAAGAAGAAAAGAAATAATCATTGCTGATCAAGTAAAGGAATAATTAATTTTAAATGAAATATAATTGCAATAATAATAATAATAATAATAATAATAATAATAATAATAATAATAATAATAATAATAATAATAATAATAA
>JBBMKC010059821.1:0-17597 GCA_037834085.1 Bipalium vagum | reverse complement strand
AATTACGGTTGACGGCTTAAATGAATGAAAGCCTGCTTCATTAATTGCCTTGTAATAACTGCTTACAGTCATGTCAATTTCCCTAGCACCCTACCGAACTGACAAATTTCTAGATTCTTCAACCGATTTTTCACTTTTTGAATTGTTTTCGTTGTTAATACGGAAAGAGATCGGCCGGATTTTACTTGGTCATGCACACCTCCAGTCTTCTTAAACTTTTCCACTATTTTTTTTAATTGTTTGCCTACTTGGTGGTGGAGTGATAAATTTCTTTTTCCAATGCCTAATTACTTCTTCAAAATTATCAAATTTGGAGTTCCACACAACAATTTGAATTCTTTCTTCCATCGAAAAACGCAAAGTCATTTTATTTAAAAACTAACTAAATGGATTATTAAACTTTTAATATATATAAAAAATTAGTAATACCTTTATTTTTTAACTTGTAATTTAAAAATAAAGTTTGTTAACATACCATAATAAACACCCTGTATATTTGATAATTTTATTTGCTCAGTTTTTATTTTTTTAGTGATGCGTTATTGAAAATGAATATAGTTTTTTAAATTACAAGTTTCATATTAATATCATTCATATTTTTGGGCCAGTCTAAAGATGTTTTATCCACGCTACTTATATGTATTTTATATTTTGTTACGCTATTATTTCACTATGAACATCTTTGTAACAATTAGCTCGCAAAGTTTATTGGCCCTTTCAGTTTTGTCAATACGTGTACTCAAATGAATGAATCAAAACAACTACGAACAACACTTTATTACCAAAATAACAATAACAAAGGCAATGTAACAAATAATCAATAAAAATATCTTCAATCAAATTTTTTGATAGTCAATCACACTAAAATTCAAATTCTAAAATACTAAAATTCAACAAAATAGCGATATTCTCACCAGCTGTAAAGACAGGTCCAAAGTGTGGTTTTCTGAGCCCAATCCGATCCGTTCAGAAACCCCCTAACAGCATAGGACCTATCGTGAGCTCTTTTCGCCAGAGGGCATAAAGAGTGATTACTAACTGCAACAAAATTCGTGATTTCTGACGCAAAATAACGTTACTTGCGTAATTTTCTCTCAGAGAATTTTATGGCAATACACCGCTGATTCCAACCCCTTAAATACTATTCTAGCCAAACGATCAATCAATCTTAGACCAGTTTTATCAATGAGGAATGTGAATTCCCTTTTTAGCTCTTTAATTCTAAATCGGTACCTCTTTGAGTACTCTGATCTAATCTTGGCAATTTAGGTTCGCCATTGTCAAGATTAGATCCTTTTAGAGAATATTAAATTGCCTTTTTTTGTTTTAATTAGGTTTTGTACTTTTTAGTTAATTATTTTATTATTTTTAGTATTATTGTTATTATTATTATTATTTTACCTCTGACTCTTTTGCGATCTTAATAATTAATTTATAATAATTATAACTAATCTAGACCATATTACGGTTTCTGACATATACTTTTTACAAGGGTTTACAGGGATGTCCTTGGCTAACCCAACAATCTTTATAAGTTTATTAAAAAATCAAGAAACAAGTTGTCGGAAACAAATGGGACTGTAAAAATAAAAATACTAATACTTATAACTAAAATTACAGAAAGTTAAGCTTTATTAAAATATTTTCATAGATTTCCTTACCATAATATTTCTGAATTTTAACAAGACGAATTTCAAATTGTTAGTTTAATTTAATTTTGGTTTCAATATTGACACAGATGAGAAGTTACATCTGTATTTTTATATTTACTGTTATAAATATTTTTTCTTATTTTTTCAGAATAAAACTTCGAAATACTCAGATTACAAAAACCAATTAAAGATTTGAAATTAATTAAGTTTAATACTTTCCAATATGAAATCCAAATAAATTTTTATGAATCGGGCCTTTCAAAAGAAAATAATCTGAAGAAATGATCAACAACAATTCTACAAGCCACAAATAAATTGACAAAGTTGGCCAATCAAAATTATCGACTTATCCCTATCAAATTAGTTTCTATCATAAAATCCTATCAGGGTATAAATCCTCAATGTAAATATGTAAATTTAATAGTAAAACTATAATGAAAATATCTAATTGACACTTCAAACTTAATTTTTAAAAATATTTATCGTATAGAATAAATTTTAAAATGTTAAAGTATTTCAAAGTAAAAAAATCTCAACCTAGAAAAGAAGAGATATATTCTAATGAAAATCCTTTGAGACTCTTAACAGATCCCTCTTTAACAATTGAAACAGATATACTGACAACCGATGAAGAAGATCTTACAATTAGAAATCAGCAAATTATTCTTTCAGAGACTATTAAATCCAAAGAATTGAATTCGCACACTAATTGTGATGTGATACTTTTGTCCGATGACGAAGTCAATTCAACAGAAATTTCCAAAAAAGTAAAACCAACAAATCATGAAGATCGAGATACGTGGGACAAGAAATTGGATTTTCTGTTAAGCGTAATTGGATTCGCAGTAGACTTAGGAAATGTTTGGCGATTCCCATATATTTGCTTTAAAAACGGCGGAGGTATAACTATATATTATTTCAGAGTAAATAAAACTTTAAAAATCTTTTTTTATTACATATTGAAAGTTTAGCAAGACTTTTATATACTTTGTTTTATTCGAAAATTTCTTTTACATTTTATTTAACATTATTATTACGTATATGCTTAATATTATAAATAACATTAATATAAATAAATTATATATTTAATATATAATTAAAATTTTATTATAATTTAGGAGCCTTTCTATTCCCATACATAATAATGTATATTTTTGGTGGATTGCCTCTTTTTTTTCTTGAACTTGCATTAGGACAATATCAAAGATGTGGATGTTTAACTGTTTGGAGAAGAATATGTCCAATGTTTCGAGGTAATAATATTTAACTCCATAAAATCAGATCTCTTAATATAATATATACAATTTTCATTAAAAAATTAAAGCAATATAGAAAATATGCTTTACAGCAAGTAAAATTTGAGACTGATCTTGTATTGAGGCCCTATTTAATCAGTTTACGTTCATATATTCTTAGAATATTTAAGTGCTTAAAAATTTAAATAAAAATCAGTGAAAGATATAAAATAATTATGAAATACTATCACCATATTTTTTCCGATCGTATTTAGAAGTCTGGTCTAAAATTATAAAATTAATTCAATAATTAATATTTATAACTTAGATTAGTTAAAGAATGATGGTTAGATGGATATTATAAAAATTGAAATCAAATTATTAAATAAATGTTTTTAATTTGAAACAAAAATATTTAACTATAGGGTGTCAAAAAAGTTTTTTTATTTCTAAATTATTTAAAAATATCTAACAGAAAAACATATATTTCACTTTATTTATAATTTTTTATAAACATTTCAAACGGGCTAATTTTCTGAAACACCCTATATTTCAATTTCTAAATGATGTTAAACGTTATACGAATGACGTCATTTTTTATTACTTTCAAACAATAGATCTTTATTAATCTTGAATTTTCACTATTGAAATCTATGATTATATTTTTAATTTTATATTTAAATTTCATTATTAAAACGTCAATTATTCTTATTTTGGTGATTTTAAAATTATATTAGGTATCGGATATGGTATATGTGTTATTGCCACATATACTGCATGGTATTACAATACAATAATGGCCTGGTCTTTGTATTATTTGGTTGAATCAATTCAAGAAAAACTACCTTGGATGTCATGCGGAAATCCCTGGAATTCAAATAATTGCATAACATTGGAAGATAAAATTAAATACAGTTTATCAAATCGTTCAATTTATAAGTCTCTCAAAATAAATGGAACATTTTATAATGTTACTGAAAATGAAACTTTATTTTCATCAACTGAAGAATATTTCTAGTAAGAAATTATTATTTCGAAATCTTACCTATTTGTACTTTTATGATATTTAGAGTATAAAATTTGATAATAAATACAATAATTGCATAAATTAAAATATATATATATTTAATTATTCTGAAGTCTACATTAAGTATTTTTATATATATAATACATAAATAAATCACAAATGCTATGAAAAAAATATACTATATATTAATTCAATAAAAATAAATATCAACATTCAAAATAATTTCTCAATTTTGTGTTTTAACAACTTCCCAATTTTTGTAGCATCTTTTATTAGTATTATTTATATTTAAAATTATCAGATATTTACTATCAATAAACAAAACGTCCATTAATTTATAATTTTAACGACGAAACAAAAAAGTTAATGTTGAACATTTAATCTTTTAGCATTCATCTTTGCTTTTAAGGCTAAAAATTCATATGAGCAAAGCATAGCGAACAATTTTGCTATCATAATACCAAATCTATAAATTCACAATTTTTGAATTTATAAAATTTGAATTGCTAGGAATCTGCTACTTTAGGTGATATCCTTGTTTTATGACTATCAATCCAAAATTATAGAGTAAAGTTGTAATTATTCTTCATCATAACAAAGTCAGCTCTCATAATTAACATTATTCGCAGCTACTTAAAATGAAGAATTAATGACACATCGTTTTCATCTAACTTATGTGTGCATTTCTAAACAATCTAAACGGATTTTGAAAAACTTGTGGCTTCTTTCTGTTCCCATCCATAAAAAGATGAATAATTTTTGCCTGAACTAATCATTGAAAAATTCAATGTATTGCTTTCTGAAATCCCAACTTTAAAAAGGAAATAAACTTCGAAAAATTATTCGGTCACATGCAAAAATGTGTTTTAATAATTAAATATAATTTTAAAAATAAAATTTATTCTTCGTTTATGTTCATTATAAAATATCAGGTTTGGGGCATAACTAATCCAAGTTTAATTTATTCATATTTACAAAATAAAAATTTACAAGAAATTATTACTGCTATTAAAATGACAGGTTTCATTGTTTTTCCATCTGTTTATTTATTTTATATTAAACCAAATTAACAGTCATATGCTTCGAATTCAACGAGGGATCTTTCGATGGGGACAGTTTTATGGACTTTATTAGTAACAAGGTATGAAATCATTTCGATCGAAATCCTGGGGATGTATTGTTGATGGACAATTGCAGGTTCCATCACCGCAAAGATCTTATTAAGTGGCTAACAGAACGAGGTATTGATTACAGATTTCTGCCACCATAATCACCTCAACTAAACCCGATCGAAAAGTTTTTCAGCAGCTTTAAATCGCAAATATCATCCTTTCTGAGAACCATTATTAATAGGGACGATTTAAAGGAATTGATTATCCAAGTATTCATGTATAACGATATCGATTTAAGTGACTATTTTCGCAACATGAGGCAGTCTATAGAAAAAGCATTAGCGGACAAGAATTTATTTAGTTTACATTTCCACTCTTGTATTTGTTATGATATATATTATTTTTATATATTTCTGAATAATTTTCTATATATTTTGAATATTTTCTATATATTTCTGCATAAACCTATAACATAAGCATTGTTTTAATATATCACTTTGAACGTAATTATATGCTTTTTATGTAAATACTAATAATTAAAAAATTAATAGGCATTATTTATATTTATTTAGCTTGAAAACGAGGAATGTCAAAGGTAGATTTAATAGTAGTTTACTCCTATGAATTCAAAATCTGGTGTATTTCAGCAGAAACAGCTAGAAAATGTCAACAAAGTTTTGGGAGAGGGAACAGTTAACGAATCCACAGTTCAATGTTGGTTCAAAAAATTTCGAAATGGAAATTTTGACCTCAATGATCGTAAAGGTTGAGGTCGCCATGGAGATGTTAACAATGATCAACTGAAGAACATCATCGAAGCTGATCACCGCAAATCAACAAGAGAAGTTGCTATAGAAATAGGCATTAATCATACAACGATCTGGCGTCACCTGAAGAAGATAAGAAATGTAAAAAACTTGAGAAATTCATACAACATATTCTGAACAAAAACCAAGAGAATCGTCGTTATGAAATCTATTGTTCTCTTAAACAGAATGAAAGTGACCCATTTCTTGATCGTATCGTGACATGTGATGAGAAATGAGTTCTTTATGAAAACAGAAAGCGTTCTGCTCAATGGTTAAACAAAGATGAAAAGCTGAAACATTTCTCAAAACAGAGTTTTCACCAAACAAGATTGTTAACGTCATGGTGGTTTTCCGTCACTATATCTTGCTAAAATAAGTGAAACCATCACAGCAGTAAGGTATTACAAAGATATTGAGGAAATGTACAAGAAACTTACAATTCTTTTAGTCATCAGAAATGGCCCAATTATTTTGCATGACAACGCCCGGACACATTTTGCACAAATTACGTGATAAAAGCTCAGCAAGGTGGTATATAAAATTTTTTCTCAACCACTATATTTTCCAGATCTCTTCTCAACAGATTACCATCTGTATAGACATCTTCAACATTTCAGTCAAAAAAAATAGTTCGAAGCAGGGACGCTGTTGAAAATGCCTTTATAGACACCAGAACCTTGGATTTCTATGTTACGAGACTAAATAAGCTTGTTTCCCGCTTTCATAAATGTGTTCAATCAATTGGATTTTATATTGATGAATAAAGTTTAATTTTGATAGAATTATAGCGTTATAAAGTTACTATTTAAATACCTGCATTAATTATTCTCCAATCTGATTATATTATTCTTTCATGAATTTAACGTGAAATAAGAAAAATATTTCAAAATCCGTTTAGGTTGTTTAGAAATGTTCGTTTTTTATAAAATTGTATTCTTATGCCGAAAAAAATATATTTATATTAATCTGTATTCAAAAATATAATATTAAACAAAAGCTAAGCCTCATACTATGATCATCAATCATAATTAACTAACCATGAAATGTTATATTGATTTTATGAAAATAAATAAAATTTCAATAAGATTTCATTTGTTTTCACCAGTTTTGAAGATTTAGTCAAATGTTATTCCTGCTTTCAAGTTGAAAATGTGCACTAAAAGTGAAGCCTAATCGTTTATGATTAATGACAGTTGGAAGAAGTTGAGTGAAATATTCTGAAAAGTAACTTAAGTAAATAGCTCTTAAGCTTCCTTAACAATCAATTTCTTCAGATTGGTTAAACTCTAACTTCGTTTTCAGTCATCTCTTTATTTCAGCTTATTAAATATCACGAACCAAACTCTAGAGGAAGTCATGAACTTTATAAATCTTTTGGACTTGAAATTAGTCAAACTTCGATAAAAGATTGTTAATACAAGATTATGTTCTTTGGGAAATATATCATGCAAATTTTGTTTCAATTTGAGGAAAAATCAAATTATTAACTGAGTTTATAGAATTCTTGATTGCATTTTTTGAAATTTCACCAGTTTATTCTATTTTAAATATCTCCCAAAAATGTTCTAAATAAATGTCATTTAAAATACTTAAAAGTTTTAAATTATTCTGATAAAATATTAATAATTAAAATTATTAGTTATGAAAATTTTGATTAATCAGAATTATACTTTATTAGTGATCCTTTATTATTATAAACCTTGATTCCGTGTGATAGTTCTAGATCTGGTGTTATTTTTAAGTTAATGAAAAATTTTTATTTTTAAAAAAAAATTCATGACAACTATTGATATATTGATTTTTCGACCGGACAAGTTATTATTGTAAAATCAACATTGAAAAATGATTCTAAAATAATTTTTCTTTTTTATCAGGATTAGAGTTTACAAAATTAAATCAAATAGAAGTTGTTAAATTTTTCTGAGGTAACAAGTATGTTTTTTACAATAAAGAAGTTTATAAATTGAGTTTTTCCACAAATATTTTTGATTTATTTTTAATATGATTTTAAAAGACCTTTAAAATTTCGTTATTGTTATTATAAATGATTAGAATCAACTATAAAATGAAATGAAATAAAATACATTTTTATCAATTTATTCTAAAAATTTAAACAATGTTTGGAAGATGCCAAATTATCAGAAAAATAAAGTAACTTAGAATATATTAATTGCTAAAGATTACAATTAGTGAAATTGGGAATATAATTTTTTGTGACTAAACTTCTTTAATGCCTTTGTAATTACTAATTCGATATAAATTCAGGCAAAAATAATTCAGATACGATTAAAATATTCATCTGAATAGAAATAAGTTTATAATATTTTTCATTGTTGATTTGTTTCAAAATCTCTTACTGGATTAGTTAAATTTTTAAAATATTTTATGGATATTTTTTATTTAATGTTATATAAAAGTTATAATAAATTTGAGAAATTATAAAATAACAAAATTTGTTAACAAGGATGATTTTCTTTTTAAAAATAATACATTTTTATAAAGTTAAATTTTGATAACTGAACTTAACATATTTAGTCGACGGGTATTACATATAACAGATGATATTGATTTCAACAATGTTGGAAAAATCGAAATCAACGTAGTTTTAGCACTTTTGGTGATATTCATAATCGTCTATTTCTCACTTTGGAAAGGAGTAAAAAGTAGTGGAAAAGTAAATTTAATGCTTTAATTGTCTTATATATAATTATCTTATAAAAATTTGCTATTAATTAAAAAAAGACTCCTGATATTTGAAGTAATTTATAAGCATAAAAAGATTA
Organism: Bipalium vagum; assembly: GCA_037834085.1. Classification (NCBI taxonomy): domain Eukaryota; kingdom Metazoa; phylum Platyhelminthes; order Tricladida; family Geoplanidae; genus Bipalium; species Bipalium vagum. Next base: position 8,979 of record JBBMKC010059821.1, on the reverse strand, counting down.
AATAAATAAAGAGAATTAATCAAAAATAAAGCTTCTGTAAATAATGTAAAACAACGACTAAATTCCAATGCTACCCGTTAGTAAGGACAATAAAATTTTCTAGTAATATCCTTATAATTTATCTGTCATAAGATTTGAATTATTTTCTAATTTTCTGTCTTCATTTAATCTACAACCAAAATAAGATAGGAAATTGACAAAGATATCCTGGTAATGAATTTGGATTAAGAAGATAATTGTAAGTCCTAGATAAGAATAAACTCCTTGCTAATTGAGAACGATGAAAAATTCTCCATCTTTATTAAGTTTGAGCCGTTTGAATTTAAAATATCTATTTCATTAATTTCAAATAATTAAAAATATTTTTTTTAATTCATATTTTATAATTATACTGTTCGCTAATTTTTTTGATTGCAATACAAAACATAAAACACAATGATAAGAATTAGAAGTCTTGAAATTTCATTGTAACATTGAATTAAACGTCAGTAAAACTTCCATGAGTCCAGTCGCTAAGCAGGATATCAGATACCATTCCTAGCAATAAAGGTGCGACATATCCTGTTAGAGGCTATCAAATCTAAAAGAATTGCCCGTTGTAAATTGTTGTTGCTCTCATTAAAGCACGAAACTACTGATTGTCTCAAGTTTTCTCTGTCGAGAAGGATTTTACCCTATTTGTCAAAGTAAACATGTGGAATGACCGGTGACTTGCTCAAGATCCCAATCTTCAGGGGTTACGCTTTGTTTCAAATGAGGTTGACGTCATGCCATCATATTTCTCTGCATCGGTCGAAAAAATTAGAAAGGATATCTATCTAAGGGTTTGATGTTAATATTAGTATAGCCTTGGATCAGTGCTTTAGCTATTGAAAGGTCATGTTTTTCAACAGGATGTTGCAGTATTTTAGTGAAAAGTTAATTTTGAAATTTTTTGTTCTAAAGAAATATGGTTTTCCAAATAAACAAGATACATAACCCTTTAGAATATTTGGTCTGTATTTTATTGAAAGAGTTTCTAATAAGTCCAAGCATGTCAATAAATCAGATCTTAAAAGAGCAATTGTGATAACCCTCAACAACTTGGACAGCCAATAGATAAAGAAAGCATGTTCACACTTTCAGCACAGATTAGAACATATGATTGTGGCAGGATTTTACATAGAAAATTACAAAGCGGGAACTTTTAGTTAAAATATTGATATTTGTAATTTTTTCAAATAAAAATCTTGTTTTAATTTTGTTCAGAGAAATATTGAAAAAACTAACCAATTTAATATTAAGATTATTATAATATTTATATTTAGAAATTTATTTAATATTTTTAATAAGATAAAGATAAAATAGATAATTTAAAATGTATGTTTATTAATTACATTAGACTTCCTTTTTTATATTATAACTTTAGTATTATGTTAAGTTTGATATTTCAATTTGAAAAGTAATTAATGTCAAATTAAAACATTGTACTGAATTCAAATTTATAGCACCAGGTTAAATATTTAAACTTAATTTTATACTTTTAACAATTTTCATAAGATTAATTAATTTGAAAAAAATAAAATATGATGCTTAAAATTTGATGTCATCTTAATTTTAATTTAATTACTGTCATTGAATCATTGTTTTTGTTCATGTTTATGTGTTTTCACATCTTCAGTCAATTTTATTGATTCAATTTTTCTTAAAACATCTATCACTTAACCTGTTTTCACTTCTTCATTTCTAAATGGTTTTTTATATATCTCCATAGTTGTTCAAGTCAGCATAAAATCTCACAACTCTATTTATACAATAAAAATGTTATTAAATTATGATAAAAATTTTGAATCTGTAAAATAGAAGTATATCTCATGTGCATATACAGATGTAAGCAACACATGAAAGTTTGAAATGAAATTTCTGGTCACATCTGTCAATAAGAATAATAAAAATTTCAACCTTTTTTAACCTGAACCAATTTATGACATTATTTAAACTTTTCTCTTATTTTCAGGCAGTATGGGTCACAGCTACCACACCATACATTGTATTACTAATTCTCTTGATAAGAGGAGCCTTCCTTCCTGGATCAGGAATAGGAATAAAATATTACCTGAAACCTAATATGACAAAATTATGGGAAACTACGGTATAGTTATTTTTTCTATCAAATTAATAATAATCAGCTAGAATATCAGAGAAGTCTACACCTGGTGAACAAAATAATGGAAAACTTAAAAATATTAATGACACTAATTTCTGGATTCATAAAAAATGTATTTATGTACATCGGTTAATTGAATTCAATAAGTATCAACATAAGTATCAAATATGTTAGACATGTGGAGAGCTGCAGTCTCCAAGGTTATGATTGTATACATAACATAAGGGAAGGCTATCTACTAAATCAGACAGTGATCATAAATGTAATCTAAATAAAAGAGAAACAAATTTTGAAGCGAATTCTGAAAAATCCTGAAACTGCTACAGCCAATGTCAAAGAAGAACTTATTGATCATCTAAATATCATTGCCTTTAAAAAGCACTTAGAACTAAGTTTCTCAAATTCTAAACATACACTTGTGTTCCCAAACGTAAACCTCTGTTTTCTGATCACCTTTTAAAAAAAAAGAAAACAATTGTGTTCATACTCAAATTACATGAACACATTTTTTGGCAGATGAGTCTTCCTTCATTGTATTTCGAACTATAGGCATCTTTATATTTGAGGAAACCATGCGAACCTTACCACTCTAATTGTGTCTATTCATAAATCAAGTATAGAGGCTTATATTTGATATTCTGGGTTATAATATCTTGGTACCACTAGTTACTTGACCATTGGTTATTCTGAAATTTTTTTTTATTCAAACGGTGTTGCAATTGGATAATAACATCTTGGTAGAAATCCATAGATTTCCTCCTGACAAAAGTTGGCACTTCCGCTTTTAGATCTGTTTCTTTTTTGAGTATCTTTTTCCTATGAGTAATATTGAGATAGAAAAACAAATGGAAATCTGTTGTCGAGAGATCTGTTGAATATAGTACATAATCTCCGAACAACGTTATATTTTTAATAGTTATTTTTGTCACAAGCGACTGTGCATTATATTGAAGAAAAAAACCATTCCTTCTGTTAACTAATGTTGGTTTTCCAACAATTTTTCATATAATTTTTCTAATTGAGCACAATTGATATCGGCGGTAATAGTTTCTTTTATTTTTAGAAACTCGTGATGAATAATTTCTTCACAAGTCAACCGAACACATTAAAAGCATGTTGTCGAATAGTCCAACCTTGGGAACTTGTGGCAAAGTGATCTAACCAATAATATGGTCTGTTTGGATTGGAATACATTACTCATTTTTTTTTACTTAACTTCCATCTCTTTCTAACATAATGCAAATGGTTTGTTATCGTTTCTTTGTTGGTATTTAATGTCAAATCAAGTTCTTTTTATGTGAAACTCAAATCTGACTCAATTGCACTTTTCAATTTTTCATTTTTTTTGGAAACTGGTCTCACAGGTCTGAGTTCATCCTCCAAATTCTCATTATCCGACTACAACTTTTGGAACCAATTACGTCCAGTTCATTCCTTTACTATGTCCTCCCCGAATGCTAAATAATTTTTTGACTAGATTCTGAAACATTACATCCAAGCTTAAATTCATAAAGTAAATGTGGACGGATGTTTAGTTTTTTGTCGGTCATTTTAACTAATAAAATTATCAAAATGCGATTATAATATATTTAAATCTAAACAAACATTTGTATTTGAAGCAAATTTTTTATGTACAGGAAAAAGTAATAAATAATTTGATGATATATAAATTACTAAATCGGTAAAATTTAATTTTATACCTTAACAATAATGCAATATTTCATGATAATATTTCTCCAATCTATACAACCAGGCGTGCTAAAAATTGTCTTGAACACTATCAATGTGAATTACAGCCCCTTCCGGGTATCAGGAACACCCGATCTGAATATCATAGAATTATAGTGATCCGTTGAAGAAATTGACGTTGTTTGTTTTATTTTCGAATTTAATAATAAAATGTTACATGTTCCCCAGTTTATCAATTATTTTATATAGAAAATTTTTAATATATTTTATGATTAAAATTAGATGTCATTAATATTATTATTAAGTGCTTCATTATTTTGTCCACGAGTGCTTGTGAAATATTATATGATCAATTAGAAAGTTGTGAGAGTCATTTTAAATGGTTAGAAAATTATTAACGATTAAAAATTCTCAATGTTCTCTAATATTATTATATTTAAGAATTATTTTTTTATTATTTTATTTCTAATATGTTAATATTTATATGAAGAATATCTTTTATATATAATTTACTGTTTGTTAATATGCAGCGTCATTTATAAAACAATAAACTTAGTCCAAAAACTTTATTTCAACAAAACCACTAATCAATAAAAAATGTCTCGTTCTTTTACCATATCAGGCACTGGTGAAATATGGCAGTAATTTCAAAAGGAAATTTTCATACGCTGTGTCATGATGAAAATAGATGATTTTATCAAGAAAATTAAGCAGACTGTTGATGGAAACTCTAGAAATTCCATGAGGTCCGTTGCCAAAATTTTAAGGTCTCGGGGGAAACAATCACAATTTTTCAATGAAATCAAGGAATACAAATCGCATGTGTTGAAAAAACAATTTATCTCAAAAATATCAAAGAAAATGGTTTAATTAAATCAAACATGTTCCTAACCAAATTCTAATCCTGATTTCGTTTTTCTCGTATGAAAAAACATCGACTAAGATCAGAAGGTAACGGAATCCGATCAGATGTGGATTCGATCAGCATCTGAGAAGTAATTGTGACAGGATTAGATGTACGAGATGTGACAGAAATGGACACCATATAGAAGAATGTTACATAAATTTGAGGTAAGGGTTGCAGTAGTCAACTATAATAAGACAGCAAGGTAACAGACAACAAAACGAAAATGTATTTTTAAGCCTAAGAAACAATATAAGTAGAAGATATGATGAGAACAACGTATTTTTATCCTTGGTCAAAGGAGAGGAGGTAATGATGAATATCAAAGACAAAACAGCAAAGGATACTTAGGTGCAATTGTAGAAGAATAAGTTTATGTAACAAGCGATGACAAAATTCTTTATTTTAATAAAGAAACAAAAAATTACAGACCAGAGTCTCCAAATTCGAAGTAGTATTGATTAGAGCTATAAACTAGATATATATTCAGATAACAACATTACTATTAATAATAGAAGTAGTAGAAAGGTATATGCTTTCTTAAAGAAAGATTGTGAACTCAATTGTAATGAAGAATCGAATGGCGCGAATGATGATAACAGAACAAACACCATCGAAAAGAATGAGGAAGCAAACATTGAGTACGACAACGCAGATGGACCCAAGGTTTGGATTAAAATTCAAGGAAAGAATTTTGAATGCTTATTGGATACAGGAGAGAAGATAAATGTGATGAGTCGACATGTCTATTTTGAAAATTAAATTATGTAGATCTGGTTGTTTGGGAATATGTTTTGAAATATGTGAATAACAGCAAAATAATCTTTTTCTTGGAAAATTTCGGATAGATGTAAAAATCAGAGAGCATAGAAAATTTGTACAATTCAGAGTATTAGAAGACATGAGCCCTGATCTTGTCAGAGGAATAGATGTGCATCGATAGTTTGGTTATCAATTAAAAGAAGAAAAGGAAGTAGAATTGAAGGACTGGGAAGTCTGCAACATAAACCCAAAGCTTGGGCGGAAAATTGATGATGACGATAAAGCATAGAGATCTTTAAAAATTTTATTGATTAATCAAAGTGAAAAGCTTGAGAAAGGTTACTAAGAAATAAGGAAGACTATTATGACAGATAGCTGAGATTTCGGATAAAATACGTTGGCAGTACATAAGATAGTGACAAAAGAAGAGACTATAAGTACAGAGTCGTGGAGACAACCCTTAAATCAAGAAGGAAGGATTAATACAGTCATCAAAAATTTAGTAGATAATGTGTTTATCCGAAAATGATGGGTTTGGAAGAAAAAGAAAAGTAATTCTAGACTTTGCTTATATTACAGAAAACTAAAAGCTTTTATAGAAAGAGAAGAATTTTTAATGCCAGCTGTTGAAGAATCTTTTCTCACTAAGACTAGCCAATATTGTTTCACAAGAATGTCATTTGGCATTGCAGCAACGCCAGGAACGTTCCAGGAACTAATAACGAAAGTATTTGATGGTCTAAAGAGAGCAATTGTATATATTGACGACATTATGATATTTTCAGAAGGCTTAAATCAACATTATGAGAGCTTGGGACTTGAGAGTTTTTAACCGTATTTAACAACCAGGGTTACGAGTGAATCCATAAAAGTTCAACTTATTACGGAAAGAAGTAAGGTTCCTTGGACATATAATACAGAAAGAAGGGATTGAAGGGATCCAATGAAAATTGAAGTTATTAAAATTTTCGAAAAGCCAAAATGTGTTAAGAATTTAAAGAGTTTCCTTGGAATATGCAACTATTATAGAAGATTCATAAACAATTATTCAAAGAAATCGAGAGCATTGGAGGAATTCCGTGGATAAATAAATAAAATAAAACAAAATTGGTTTGGTATGTGGGTCGTGAGATAACATTTTGCGAGATGAAGGAGGCATTAACTAAAGTAGGATTCCTGGATCTTTTTTTACATTTGTTCTGGACACGGATGTCAGTTTCGATGCAATTGGAGGAATTACTGGCTATTTACTATTTCTGTAGCCAATGAAAACATTATTTATATGGAAAAAATTTCATGGAAAGAACTGATCACAAAGCTATTGTATTTATGAAAAAGACAAGCAAACCAATAACGCCGCAGTTCCAGATGTGGATGAGTTACTTAATTAGTTTGGATATGGATTTCATTTATAGATTGGGTGATAAGAACACTAATGCTAATATGCTTTCAAAAATTAAATGCGAAATGTGCATTCAATGTCAAACGCACCACAAAGATCCGTAGACAGAGAAAATAAAAACAAGATAAATCAGATTATGAAAATAGGTATATGTAAATGGCAAGACGGTGTAGTGGAAATCGAGATGATCAAAAAATATTCTGGACGAAAAGGTTACAAAATTTCGAATGCAAAACGATGTCTTGAAAACAGAAGGAAAGAAAACAAACGATAAAAGAAATGCATGTTTTATTAACACATGCTTGAACAGAAAAGCCGCCAATTACATTACCAATAACTATGACATGGAAGACCTGAATAAGATCACGGCACAGGTAATAAAACAAAGTATACCTTGTCAAAAGAATAAAATAAACACCACAACAATGAAAGAGGTTACAATAATCTTAAGTGCAAAATGTCCATTCGAAAGATTTATATTGATATCTATGGGCAATTTCGAGAAATAATGGCCAGGCGAAAATGCATATGCGGAATAATAGATCAATATAGTCGATATGTAAGTTTGAATCCAATCAACGAACAGGATGAACAGACCATAAAAAAATTATAGTGGAAAAATGGATCCTGAGATTCGGAGCACCAAAAGAAGTTCATGTAGACAGTAGCAAGGCGTTTGGTCGAGCTTCAGAAACTTTTTGGATTCAATGAATATAAAACTATATGTCTCGAGTCCGTATCATCACAATACGAATGAAATCATTGAAAGACAATTTCGTACGATCAGAATTTGCAATAACGCTTTAGCAAATGATGATGATTGGAAGAATTGGAGCTCGACATTAGTAGAGATGATATTCGGAAGGAGAATACGCAGAGAGCAATGAACGAGATGACGATGATCTCAGGGAAAATAAGCCTACAAGACGACAGTTCCAAATAGGAGATGAAGTTCTAGTAAAGCTTGAGGAAAGATTAAAAGATATATAGGCACGTACAAAATTATTGAAAAGATACATGAAAGAAATACCAACTAAAAAATCAAATAGACAGGAACATAGAAAAATTTAAGATTCTTTAATGAGGGTTATGTAAAGATTAAATTTTAATTAATATTATATAATAAAATAAATCATAAATATTTTTAAAATAAATTTTCAAGTAAAATATTAAAATTTATTTCATAATGTAAAATAATTTTAATAAATTTAAAGGTTTCTTTTAAAAATTAAATAATTATATAAATTATTATAAATTAATGTTAATAAAAGTTTCAGGTAATTAAATTGTTTAAGTAAATAATAAAAAGAGGAAACTTATTTAAACTACATAATTATTTTCATCGAATAAATATGTTACCAAATCTTGACTTTATGAATTCGGAAACTGTTGATAGCGTCACAGTAACTAACATAAATAATTCAAATCACAAATCCAAAACCAAATGATTAGAATAAAATTTAGATAAAATAAAGAATATATTAAACAAAACAAAATTGAACTAGCCTCATCAGAAGCGACAATGGGTAAAGGTAAATCCTTTTGCGTTGACGGTGGTATAAACAAGAAAGGAAAATTTCATTGGAATATAAAGTTTTGAAAAGTCAGATCTTCTCCGGTAGTCATTAATTTCTGCTGGGAAAAAATAGGCCTTCTTTAGGACTCTTCTTTTGAAACAAACCTTTTTAAAAACAAGTCTTTTCTGTGACAAAACCTCGTTTCAATAACCAATATCCTTGAAAATCAATCTTCCTTTGAAAACAATAACTTGGTCACCAATATCTTTGAAAAAAAATATCTTTTTTGTTGTTTACCTGGACATTTTATGGGAATAACCGTCTTTTTATTATATTAATATATAAAAATTTTATTTCACTTTCAGAAATACTAAAAATTTGATGTTATTATTAATATTATTCAATTTTCGTTTTTATTATTACTAATCATTACTAATACTATTAATCAGGTTTTGTGCCTTTGTAAACCCAACAATATAATTAATATACTGATGTGCAAATTTAATGACAACAGTTGAAATTAATTATATTTAAAAATACATGAAATTTTTAATGTAGA
>JBBMKC010059711.1:0-17597 GCA_037834085.1 Bipalium vagum | reverse complement strand
ATTTGTGATCGGTACACTACCTTAAGGAGTCAGATTAAGATAAGTTGTACACATCCTCACTCTCACAAAACTTAACAGAATTATTTCTCATATTGATTTCTTCACAATTTTCCTATTTTATAGGAAATTTTTCAAAATGGTAAGAAACTAAGATTCCAATTAGGTTTTCGCACAGATATATTCTGAGCATATCTCTTTTCAGTAATTTAGAAAGTAAGAATTTAGAAATGAACGAGTCTAGTAGCACTTTATTCACTGATTTTGGAAATTGTCAAAAAATAGTTTAGCATTGAAAATTAATATTAAGATGTTTTACTATCAATGGGTATTATATTAATGAAAACAGCATAAAAAAATGTTTTTTAATTGCAAAATCAAAACTTCGTGAATTGCAAATTTAATTTAACACTTTGTGTTAAAACACGTTTGTTTATATTTTCTAATTTAATCATACGAAATTGCCGTATAATACTATATTTTATAAACATAAATAAAGCATTCGTTAAATTGTATTGCACGGATGCTTTTTAAATTATGAACATTTGTCCTGGTGTTATAGATAAATTAAAAAATTGGTTATCTTGGTCTTGGCGCTGCTGTTGGATTTTGTGGTTTATATTGTGCATTTGTTTGATATATTTTTTACGTGGACCATTAGGCTTAAACTTTAATTTTGCTTACGGTAACAAAATATTTTTTTAAATATTTTTTTTTAATTTTAATGCTTTTTCAGCAAATATGTTTCTTAATACACTGACACCAAAGTTTTATGTAGCTTTAACGGGTACAAGTTCTTTAATTTCTGGACTAATTTTAGTATTAATAATTTTTATTTTAATTTCACTGAAATAACATAAATATTTCTCTATTATTAGATCTTTGAATGGTGGTATTTTAAAAAGTATGGTACATCGTTTATTGAACAAATATCATTAAATCACATTTCCCCATATTTGGGCAATGGTGAAGAAGAAAGCGAAAGTGATAACCAAGATATAAACAATAATCAAAATTGCATTCAAGGTTGGAAAATCATGTTTAATTGTAATTAATGCAATGTTTATTAGATTGTAAGCTATGGAGAAATCCATATAGCTTGTTTAGAGGATCTGAATATCTTAGATTAACGAAGGAAACTGGAAAAGACCCACTGACATATTATGACATGAATTTAACGGCCCAAGATCACCAAAATCTATTTACTTGCGAAGCAGATCAGGGAAAAATGGAATATGAATGTAAAGTTAATTTTATCGATTTAAAATGTTTTTTTAAAGTAATCGAAAAATTTTATTTAATATATTGTCAGTGGAACAAAATTAAAAATATTATTGGAACCATTACAAATTTCTTAGAATTTATTTCATTTTTAGTCTATTTATTTTTTAAAAATATAATCTAAATCTATCCTGTTTTACGCAAAGTTAAATAAAATTTTATCAAAATTAAATGTAAAAATCATTCAGTTCTCAGTTTTCTTGTAATGAGTATTGATCCACATTCAATATTAGAAATTGGCTTTTTGAGTGAAGCTTGTTATTTTTGTTGATTTTAAATAATGATTCACGGTTATAATAATCAATACAAGTTAAAATCAAACGTCTTTGCTGAATTTCTATTAACTTCTCTATGGTATATGTAATTTTTCAGATAAACCTTATCAAAGTTTTTTGATTTCAAATAAATTTTAATTTTAAATTTACTTTAAGATCAATAAAATAAATTTTTAAAATACATTTATCGATGTTTATCAATTCTAAGTAACTTTCATTCAGTGTTATAATAATAAATAAAAGCAATAAGTTATAGTCATGGAATTTTCGTGAGACGACTTCTGTTTCCAATACCCATCAAGATTTCTTTTTGTTAGGCTTGTCCGAGTTTATTTATTTCAAAAATAACTTTTAAATCGGGTTATCAATATAAATAGTATTTTAAAATCTTTTATATGGTTTTGATGATCGATTGAACTCTTCAGTCTCTAATTTAAGTTTCATGTTTGAACTTGAATTATTCCAGTTTATGGATTTCATTTTTAAAAAAACCAATAAAAATTTTTAAGTTAGACCTTAGATAGTTTTTGTTTTTCCATTTCTCGTGTTTTGATTTCTGTGCATAATGCCAATAATGGTATTTCCAGAATAATTATAATAAAACTACTATCTGCTAGCCGCCATAGTTTAGATTTTATCAAAGTCCATCACAGTATTTCATTAGTTATATTTCTTTGTCAGTAAAATAATCACGAGCAAGTAGTTCGAAAGTTAATCAATCGATATTGACAAAATTAATACATTGGACAATAATTAATTCTTAATCTGTTTGAATACATTTTTATTTAATTTTGAATTGTTGCAATTAGTGATTTGTCTGATTATTTACTTGGTCAGTTTAATTGATATCTGTCTATATTTTCGCTTAGTCTTTTTGTCAATATTGGTTTAATATAAAAGGGTTTGAAAGGGTTTTATCATTTTGTTGAGTCCTTTCTGAAATGCTGCTTTTCTTTATACTTTAATTAACCTTGTACCCTGTTTGCTGATGAAGAAAAATTAAGTTCTTAGTTGGAATTCGATCAGAGAACGAAACTATTTGTGAAGTAATTTGAGAAAATTCTTATCTTATAAAACAATTAATATCTTTCAGATATCAATTACGCAAAAGATAAAAGGACACAAGGAGAAAAATGTCTCTATCCTATGACTTAGGAAATATATTAAGTCAATACCTTAATTAAAAAATATCAAGTATTACTCTCATCTTCTCTATTGATTATATATACATACATTTTTCGATATTTGAAACGATTGATCGAGTCCTCATGGAATTTTAATAATCGTTTAACGTTTAAAGAGACTTCATTGAGAAAAACTTCGTTATAATTCAATGTATTGGAATAAATAACCTAACGTTTTTACAGTTATTTGTGAGTTAAGTAAAAATCTGTTGATCAAGGTAGCTTAAACTGATCACCTAGTATAATCTGAGAAATGAAAAATTATCTTGTTTTATATAGTTCTTGTTATTTTAATGACGAAGGTCTTTGATCAAATAAGAAATCTTTTATTTATTGATCAATTTTTGTTTTACTTGATTGGTTAACAGGCGCAGTATTAACTTTTGGTCGCAAAACAGTTCGCTGTTTAGTACCTAGAACCGTAATGACTGATTTTATGTTGTGATTTTTAAAAAGGCTCTTTTAAGGTCAGGTGAGAGGCTAGACATACCTAATTTTTTTTAAACGGATGAGAAAAAAGAAGAAAAATTAGCGTAGAGATCATTAGCTTTTCACTACGAAAGATATGTTCATTTTTGCAATGTCATCCTTAATCATATCTTATGCCCCTGAGTTTCTTTTTTCGAAAAAATAAAATTGTAAGAAAAAAGTATTCCTTTAAAAGGTAATCTGGAAAAGGAAAATTAGAATTATGTGAATCATTAAGAGTATTGGGGACAATATTGTTATTGATATCATCAAAATGGTACATATATGAATTCTTTTCAATACTATAAGGATAAGCTTTTCAGATCAATACTTTGGATGTTGTGCCAGAAATAATTTGTAAATTGAGTAGTGTTATAATTTTCATTACACATATTTAATTTGTACTGGATTCTATTCAATATATGTCAGAAAAACTAATAAAAATAATCAAAAAGACACTACTGAATCCCATCTTAAAGCTTATTGACATAGTGAAATATTACAAATTGTATTTTGACCAATTAAAGCTAAGATAGAATGATTAATGTTAAGGGGCTTTAAAAGTGTTTTGTCAAATAAAAATTAATGTCAATCGCCCCAAATTGCCGATTTATTGATTTTTCAAAATTAACTTTTTAACTAAAACCAATGAGAAAAGACCCAAGTTCCGAAAATTTGATTAACTCTATATCTTTATTTACAAATTGATTGTCATCAAAAAAGTGTTAAAATTTTCACTGTTATTAATTTTTCAAGTAATTCCAATCTTAAAATGTTTCATGCTTATAATGTTTTCATGCTCCTTCATGGTTCAATTACGATCGATATTCTTATTTGTGGCATACGAAAATCACTTTGAAATGGTTAGCAATTTAAAAATGTAATTATACTAGATTTTTATTCAATTTTGTTTTATACTATAAATTTTATTTTGTTTAAACTGATAAGTTTAGTGGGTTTCAAAGTTACAAGTCTCAACAAATGAGTTCTCCAGCAGCTTAAATATCAATGTGAATAATTTCGAATATGAAGAATAACTCATTTTCAATAAAACATGATTTCTCGTGTGTAGTTTTGGAATTAATCAATTTTCATATTTTTTGACACACTTAATATCCTAATTTGATTTTTTAAAGGCTTTTTTATTTCAGTTCTTTTATTCGGTGCTATGGTGTGATATTGATTATAATAATTAAAACAATAGGATGATAAGTGTTTCTTAAGCTGACATTATTGAAACAAAAATATTTTTAATAATGTTGTGGCCATCAGTAGTCTGATTTTTGCAAAACGGTCTTTTTTTAAAAGCATAGAAAAATCTAAATAAAAATATAGAAAAATAAGTAAAAGATAAAATCGTATAATTTTTAACTTCGATTGGTAAATTGTACGTTAATCAAATCTTACTATCAATCTATATACTAATTTATCAAAAAACCATTCCATTCCACTACTTATATCAAGTCGAGGTAACAGAGAACAAAAATAAGAACAAAAGACGACCTTATTTTTGACTTAATGTAAATTGATTTATTGACTTTCATAAATGTTTATTGATTTTTGTGAATGTATTGTGTGCCAAGAGGAAATTTTCTTTACGAGTGATTTTAATAATATTGAATTGACAAATAATTTCAGTATTTTTTTAAATATAGAACAATTAATTTTATTTTCAAACATTTTTATCGATTTTTTGAATGATGGTTAATGGAAGAAATTCTCTTCAAATAAATAGATGATTCAAAATTGTTGCATTGTCAAATAAAAATATCAGTAAATTAATTTTGAAAAAGTATCATATTTGTCCTTTTAATAATTGGTTCAAGGAAAGTTCAATTATAAAATATTTGATCATTGTCTCGTAATTTAATTTAAGTAATATTGTTATTAAACAAAATACATACTTTAAGCATAGATTTTTCCAATAAAACATCAAGTATAAGCTAAAATATTTTTCAAAATAATCATTATAATTGAAAGTCAATATTGAAATTTCATAATTTCGTTATTTTTAAACATGAAAATAGATAATCCACTGATGGTCTAATGGTTTCAAGTTCTCTTTGTAATTGAGCTTCAGAAAAAGTAAAGATTTATTAAAATGATTTATATTGAGTTGGCAATTAAATCCGTTCGGTTTTTTAAATGAAATGAAGTATTATAAACAAAGTCGATTGCATTACGTTTGCACCAACCTAATAATTGCTTATTGTCGAAAAAATTTATTAATTTGTAGCAAAATTTTAATGCATAAGCAATTTTTTATTTTATAAGATATATATTAATCAAATATTATTTAAATAATATCATTATTTAACCAACAATTCAAACTCTAATATGGAAGATAAAATGGTGCATTTTAGACACATTTCTTTATATTATTTTAAAAAAGGCAAACGAGTTACGGATGTTCATAAAAAAATTTGCCGTTTATACGGAGTTGATGCCTTAACAGAATGGGTATGCCAGAAATGGTTTGCAAAATTCCGTTCTGGAAATGTTAGCATGGACGAGGCGTCCCGCCACGGTCGCTCCACGGAGATGGAATCAGATGATATAAAACTATTGTTGATGATAATCCAACCCAGAAGGTTCGGGAAATAGCCACGAGACTCAAAATATCACATACATCTGTTGAAAAACATTTACATAAAATTGATTACGTTTCTGGAATTACTGTATGCGTCCACATAAACTCACCGAAGCCAATTTGACAGCACGAATATCAATCTGCGATTTGCTCCTAAAACGGCAAGAAAGACACCCAACTTGGTTACTGGTAATGAAAAATAGATTTCTTATGATAATGTAGTGCGTAAGAGATCATGGGGACACAGTTCTGAGCCACCAAGAACAACATCAAAAGCAGGATTACATCCGTAAAAGATAATGATCTCAGTTTGGTGGGATTATAAAATTGTCATCTTCTATCAACTGTTACCATCTGGAACAACGGTTGATTCAAATGTTTACTGCTCTCAATTAACTAAATTGAACAAAGAAATTTCCGAAAAGCGTCCAGGGTTGGCAAATCGCAAGGGCGTTGTCTTCCAACACGACAATGCCAGGCCTCATACTTTAATGATCATTCGGAAAGAATTAATGAGCTTTGGGTGGGATTTTTTGTCACATCCACCATATTCCTCGGACTTAGCTCCTACAGACTACCACTTATTTCGGTCGTTGTAGAATTCCTTAAACGGGAAAACTTTCACCAATGAGGAGTCCACCAAAAGACGTCTTGGTTGGTTTTTTGAAAATAAACCTCAGGAATTTTACGAAAGGGGAATAATGAAATTGGTGTAAAAGATGGAGGGAGGTTATTGATAAAGATGGAATACATATCATTGATTGAGATTGCTTTTATCAATAAAAATTTTTCTATTTTTCTAGCTTCTAAAAAACCAAACGGACTTAATTTCCAACCCAATATATAATTGATATTATCCTATTAATAAGGAGTTTTACGACATAATTCATAATTTTATAAAATAATCTATAATAAATAATTATAAATTTAATCTTTATTATTAATAAATAATTTTATTGATTAAATTATAAGAAATACGATTGGAGGAAAATGTTCTTACTGATGATTGTGTCCAATTGATTGGATATATGCACTTGATTCATTGACTAAGGACTTGACGATATTTTCTTTGTTTAGAAAATACCACCGCCACTATTAGGAGCAAAGTGGTTTCTTTGTGTCTAAATAATTGTTGATTAGTGGAAAAGAAAGGGAAGAATTAAACTATTTGTTGTACAATTAATTTCTTTGTTAATATGAACTCCCATCTTTTTCTGAATTTCGAAAACTCGTTCACCAAATAAAACACCCTTATTTTACTTTTTTGCATAGTCAAAGCATCTATATGAATTCTGGTTTATAGAAATGATAATAGTACACAGGTTGAAAAAGAAGCTTTAGATGATTCTTATAAAGAAGTCTAACTTAATTCAATGTTGATTACAAGAAATTAAAAGGCATTTTAAATTAGAAACATTGGAAAATGTTATCAATTTTAATATATTGGCTTTGAAAATATTTTACTTAAAATCAAATTTTCTTAGTTCTCTCAAATATATCAAGCACATATATGTGTAAACAAAAATATGTAAATATTTATAATCAATATTGTTATTGTTTCGGGACTTAAAAAGCTTTAATATTGCTGGAAATCGATATATTTTAAATTCAACATTTATTGTCTACACTAACGAGTTTTATATTAATGTAATACGAATCCTGCTCTAATTGTTATTATGCGATTTTCTTTGACCTGAGTAACAGTTCTGTTTCAATTACCTGTCTCAAGAATCGAAAATATTTTATCAGATATGTGGATAAAAAAGATAAAGTATTTCGGAAAAAGAAAGATCTTAATATTACATTTAATTCAATCAAAATTCAATAAATAAAACCATCATAAATTGATTTCAATTGAACTTTAGTGAAATTAAAGTGATCTTCACATTTTGTTAATTTACCATTTTTGAAAATTTTATCTAAAATCACTTTCACAAGCATTAATTTTATTAATGGAAATAATTCTGAAATTCTTAAAAATTGTTATTTTTCTGTTTTTTAATGAAGATAATATTAATTTGATCAGATGTATTTAATGATTTTTCCTAAAAATAAAAACGTGAATAAAAACGTGAAAATTTATTTATGATTTTTATTTATCAATTTTTTTTCCAAAATACAAAGCTTAATAATTTTTATTTTCCGCTTCAATTTATCGAAAAATCTTATTTTTTTGAATTCTAAAAGAGTTCAGATGGGGAAAATCTACTTAATTTAGTGAATGCTGCAAGAGAACCAAAATCTATAAAAAAAAACGATCAAGTTAATACTAGGGGTTATATTATCGTGATTTTCAAACACAAACTCTTGATTATAAAACCACCAGAGTTAACTTTCTTTACTTAAAGATGAACAAAATCATTTGAAATTTCTATCTACTTTCCATTAATTTTATTATTTATTATTATGTTATTGAATTTTCGTCATTAAATGGCGTTTATAACAAATTAAGTTGCATTAATATTTTTCTTGAATTGTGTTTTTACATCTTAACTTTTCGATTAATAATATTAATCTTTTGTCCATTATAAAATTTCAATTAAAAAAATAAATACGTGGTAATTTTTATTTCAACCGATTCGTTCAAAATTTTAATGTGATACTAAATTAAATTAGAATCTAAATTAAAAGGATTATCATATTTTATACCATGGGTGTCTTAAAAGTTATTTACGGATTTGTGCAAATGACCATTAGGTTGAATGAAGACAAAATTGATTATTTTTAATAGTATGTTTTAGCATAATTTTCTCTTTTTGGAATGGTAATATTATTTTTTAATCAAATCTTTATTCTGGTACTCATTGGTATTCCATTAAATCCAGAGCGTAAATTTTTCATCAAATTGAGTGCAATCATTTATATTTTAATATATATTTTCAAGCCTACATTACGATAATTTAAAAAATAGAAGAAACTAAAGATCATTTTTAATTATTTTGAGAATAATTAGGTCTGCAAGAAATTTTCAGAAGACAAAACATATATTCGTGGATTGTTTCATAATTTTTTATAATTCAAATTTATACACATTGACTTGTTGAAAAGACTTTATAATTCTGATGTTATTTGGGTTTTAATTTTTTTAGCCGTATTTCACATCTTCAATCAACTGGACAGATTGATTCGTAATTATTCGTGTTTTCTCTTTGATCCATGTATAATTTTAAAAATCATCAAATTCTTACAATTTCATAGACTAAAGCGCAAAATATCTAACATTTACGTAATAATAATTTTACTTGTCAATGTTTTAAAATCTCAAAATAGTAACAATTTTCATCGATTTTTCAACTTTTTCACTTATATTTTTGGTGATCAAATAATTTCTTCAAATATCTTTTATCTTACCAATGTTCATTTATTTACAACCTGAAACAATTTATAATATTGATGAAAACCTTAATACTCTAATTTTTCTTATAAATTAATCCAAAAATTCAACAATAATATTAATTAAAACCATATTAATTGTTGAAAATGTGAATTCGTTTATATTATTGATTAATTGATCATCAAATTTTAACGGACACGGTATATTTAAGTGATTGTAGAATTATTTTTCTCGTTATAACATCACTGGTTTGGCTACGACATAAATGAACATTTTTCACTAAAAAACTAATTTAAAAGTTAATAAAATAAAATTCTTTGGAAAACACAAATTAGAGAAAAATAAATTGGGGTTTTTGTCAAAAATATATTTTTCTCATTTTTTTAAAAGTCGTTTTTCTTTAAATTCCGTTTTTATTTTTTTCTTCATAGATTATTTCTTGTTCGTTCCCGGTTATTCTTATCGACGATAATTTTAATTTTTATATGAAATTGTATCTCAATCCACCTTCTATTATCCAGTATCGATAAGAATTTTCTGTTGCAATTGACTTACTTCAAATTTACCTGTAGATAATGATATTTTTTCAGCGTTTACTTTCCTTCTCTTCTGCAAAACAAATCATTCTTTTTCTTGGAAAGTCTTTTACATACAGTGGTAATGATAATTTTCGAAACTTTGCTTGTATTATTTTCTGATCTTACGAAAATGGATATTTCAATTTTCCTAAATGTTAATTGGGACGGTTTCGACACATTGGCCTTCTTGTGATGGGAAAGAATTTCTCCATTGCAAAATAATAATTTGTGAAGTCTTATTCTCGCTCTAATAATGTCACATTTTTTAATGAAATTATTTTCCAATTCTTCTTTCTAAGTACGTTTTTTTAAAATTACAATTTGATTGAAAAATTCTGAAAATCTTTATTCAGTGTACTTTTTTTCCAGTGATGCAAATGGCTTGGAGAGAGCGAAATCCTGAAGAAAGGATCAAAAAGGCAAAGGAAGCACTAGTAAAAAATCCGGAATGTACCACAGCAATGATTCTCATAGCTGAAGAAGAATGTAGCGAGATAGTTGAGGTAGTTGAATTTTAAAATTAATTCGGCACTGTTTCTCTGAAAAATGTTTTATTGATTTATTCTAATTTATTGTTGAAAATTTAAAAAATTGAGTAGTACTTTTGATATTGTTATTGGAATAATTTTTATTTATATATACATGAAATTAATATGTTCAATTAATGGATTTAAAAATAATAGAAGCTGTATCCCGAGGTCCGGATATCACAAGTAACATGATCATTTTTATTTCAATTAATAACAATTAACATCAATTAAGGACTATTTAATTTTTTATAAAGATAGATCTTGCAGACATAATTAGATTTGTGCTTTATTAATCGTAAAATATTGATCATGTAGGTGGGAAGAAATTTATTTAAAAACTGTTTAAAAATCTTCCAATTAATTGAGACTAATGATTATATTTAAACAGAAAATGATTATCGACATTATATAATTAATTTTACAATGAATATTGAATTCTTATTATTTTATTATTACATTATTTTGATTATTATATTTTTTAAAATTGACTATTTTCATTTTTTAGAAAACATAAAACTATGACTATTTATAAAATGAATAGGGTGTATTGAAATAAAATATAATTTTTATTTGATTGATTTTCTTCATTTTTGAAAAATACTAAGTTTTAATGATTCTAGTATTAAATTCTATAAGTTTTTAAAGTTACTTTATTTTTGGTATATATTTTAAATTATTTAATTACAGAGTAATTAAGACAGAAATGGTATTTGAAATTTCTCCATCAGCAATTGTATTGGTTTTATTATTGGTTTTTTCTTTCAATTTTGTAGTTATTACACTGGAAGAAATTTCTAAATTAAAGTAAATCGTATAAAAAAATTATTAACATTCAATTTACTTTTTGTAAAACAGCCACGTGTCTTATGTTGCAATAAATTTTAATAAACACGAGCAGATATTGATATGAAATTACTACGTTTTTAGAATTTAATTGATTATTTCTAATTCAGAAAACCATTGATTTATACAATTTATTATTTGTCAATAATAAATTATAAATAAACATTTTCAATTTTTATTATAAAAAATATTGACCAGAAATATTTCTGGTCAATATTTTTTGCGACAGGTTTTTCATGATAAAAAAATAAAATGAACTAAATTTTAAAAAATCGAAAAAAATACTTAAATAACCTCTTCGTCTTATGAAAATATTAAATTTTACAAGGTGAATATAAAATAGACTTTGATCTTGATTGGACTTTTTAATTTCTAATAATTCAATTATTTCAATCATAATGTTTTTGTTTTAAACCAATAACTTTGAATAGAAATAATGATAATATGAATCTTTTATCTTAAAATTAAACTAGTAAAAAAGTAATAATATTGAAAGTTTTTTTGAAAATTTCCTGACCTAAATTTGAAGACGACTAAATAGCACTAAAGAGTTTTAACAGGGTTTTTACAATTAAATAATTTGAAAAATCGTGAATATATCTAAAATATTCTTTTACCTAAGACTATTTATTTCTTTCACATATTATATTTAATAATTATTTATTTATTTAAGAATGGTGTAAAAATTGGTTTCATAAAAAAATGTTGTCTTTGTGATGTTGCTTTATAATTTTTTGTATTTGTAAAATATAAATACCGTTTAATTTTAAAAAATTTCATATACATACTTTTTTATATGATTTAAGTGAACAATTAAAATCGAACAGTTGAAATCTTTCTCCAAAAATTTAAATTTTTTAATTAAGTTTCCCTGTAATGTTGAAGTATAATACTTAAATTTAAATGATTATTAATTATAATATTTTCGTAAAATAACTATTGAGATTGGTTTTATTCTTTTCTTCTAATTATTATTATTACACTAAATTAAATAAATAACTTTCAAAAACCTTATTCTTAAAATTTTTTGATTGTTTAAGAAATATTAATCTCCAATAATAATTCACTGTTATATTTGAACTTTCAAAACATTATTATAGGTTTATTTGTAGACAATTGTCATCTGATTAATATTTTTGTTGAAATCATTGATTATTAAATTGAAAAATCGATATCTGAATATGATACAGAAACATGTACAGAAAAACTTTGTTAATTGATGTATAAAAGAACTCTTTACTTTCAAATTTTGTAGATCGAAAAAGCTTTTAAACAAGCCTATAAAGTAGCAGAGAGCTCATTAAGAAAATCTCAGCAGAATCAAAATCTCAGTTCACTCCACGATGCTATATATCGAAGAGATGTTAATGTGTTTATATTCATCAGACGTCGGTTAGCAATGTGTGCCAGAAAACTTGGCAAACTGAAGGAGGCAATAAAGTTATTTAAAGATGTGAGATCATTATTTTATTTCGTCTTTATTGGTCAGTCTATTATTTCAGTTGATAAAAGAATACTCCAGTGTCAACTTATTCAATATCCACGAAAACCTTATAGAATGTTATCTTGAAGCTCTACAGTATGCAGATGCTCAAGCTTTATTAGCGAAATATGATGGTAAATTATCATGAATTTGATTTCTATTAATCAATAATTATTTTATCTTTTCTTAACATAAAAGTTAAAGTCACTTTTGATATTATTTGTTTATTTATTACATTACCGATCAATTATTACAATAAAATTATGGTTTTTCAAATAAACCAATGTTATTCTAGAAAATATTATTTTTATTTAAAAATAATGGAAAAATTAAATGGATTAGAAGATTTATTGATGGAAGTTAAAATTGCCACGTCATATTAATTGAACATGAAACCGAGCTTAATTGATATTCACATTTATCATTTATTAATTTCATTAGATTTTCAGTACATGGCTTAGAAATCAATAATTTTATTCAATCGATATCTTATGATCTTGCGCTTTGTATGAAAATGTTAATAAATAATAATAACAATAATATTTATAAAACTTATTTTTATAGGGAAATACGTGTAAATGCAAAAAAAAATTATTTTTTGTTTCGATGCATTTACAGATTAATCAATGCTATTTCTATTTATTGATTTTTCAATCATCATTACAACTTTAAAGAGGAGAATTAAAGTTCCAAAATTATAGTTATTTTGAATCTACCTCTGTTAGTAATTATGAAATTTCTTCATGAATATTCTATTTGAATACCACCTCTTTTTACAAGTTCTTTCAAAAAATAGATAT
The DNA here is from genome assembly GCA_037834085.1 of Bipalium vagum. Taxonomy (NCBI): domain Eukaryota; kingdom Metazoa; phylum Platyhelminthes; order Tricladida; family Geoplanidae; genus Bipalium; species Bipalium vagum. Next base: position 4,234 of record JBBMKC010059711.1, on the reverse strand, counting down.
TTAATCTCAGGAAAATTGCCATTTAGGGTCTATTGTACTTTTTGTTTTATTTAAAACTCTTTCATGTTTCTAAATTAATTATTGTGATTTTTCAATTAATTGAGTTGATAACCGATTATGTATTTGAAAATAAATTATATTATTGAATTATCCAAAGAGATTGTTAGAACTATTTTAATTTTCTCTGTACTTATTTTTGTAAATTTAAAATAAAATCAATTTTTTTTAAAAATAATATAAAATTTGTTGAAAATATAGGAATCTTTAGAAATCTTGAATGATGATTTATAAAATGTTGTGTATATTATTATTAAGAAAAGTTCACTGTACTTTATGTTATTATTTTCTGAAGGTCAGTAAAAATAATTTTCAATATTGATTTTCAAATCTAAACATATTAAGTATGGACTCTTTGGAAAATAGTGACTGAAATAAAATGACGCAATGAAATAATTTTTATTGTAGACATACACTATCCCAAATCTGCAACAATTTGTTATACAGCTGCTTTACTCAAAGCACGTCAAGTCGCTGACAAGTAAAGTTGTCACTTAAAGGACGCCATCTATTTTATTTCCTCCGATTTAGGTTTTCACCTGACATTGCATTTAAACGGGGTTTAACAACAGCTGAAATGGTAGCGGTGGAAGCGATCCACAGAGCCGTCGAATTCAATCCCCATGTACCGAAGGTGCTATAATTTTTACATTCATTATTGCTTTTATTCTAATTCGAACATTTTTCATTGTTATTTTAATTAATATATATGAAAAGAAATTCGTTGATACAAATGAAAAAAAATTAAAAATTGATTTATTGATTTTATTTATAAACTTAAAAAAATCATAAATGGAAAATAATTTTATTTTTAATCGATTATAATAATTTTTTTATTAGTTGTTTGTTTTATTATTTTAATTTAAGTATTACCCTTATTTATAATATATTTTTATCTTTATTTAATTTTTTTTATTTAATTTTTAATCTTTATTTTAATTAATATTATTTTTTTTATTCTTAAAACTAGTATGAGTCAAGAAATTCTTCTCATAAACCTAATTTTAATGTTATCATGTTTTGTTGATAACAACGACCTTTTGCAACAATTCTAACATGATTTCATGTGTAAAGTTCACCTCAAAATTTCTTTCTAAACGTGATTTGTGCGTATATTTGTGTGTGTAAGTAAGGACTGATTGCATAGTTAATTTATACGTATTTTTTGCTACTTCAATTTTTCTCATTTTGTGTAAATGGATCCGTCACTCTTTTTGTGACAGGATTAATTGAAATGTCACTTGACATCGAATATTGTATTTCATTTATGATGATATATGACATGATGAATCATTCTGGGACATGGAGATTTTCATTATGACGGCGAACATGACCATCATTTTAAAGTTGTAACTTCATTTTCGTTGATGTCAATAAACATCGTCACACTATAACTGTTTTATAAAAAATCAATAATGACGATTTTATTAATTCAATAATTATTATTTGATTTTGTGAATAAAGATAAAGAAATTTAAATCAATTAAAAATTGTTATCAGTTGGATCAATATCCACTGTCCCAAAGAAAGTGCTATTTCAGTATTGATCAATAAAAAGATTTTCTATTACCAATGAAATATAAATTTCCAATATTCACTAAACTGTTCATTTAATAAGAAAATATAAAGAAGTATTTTATTAAATTTTGCATCAAAACACTAACATTTGTCTGCCAGCACTTTCTACAGTCTTCTGAATATTCTTGAACTGGTTTCATCTTTTTTACTTTCTGCCGGACACGTGAATTTTCTCGAAGTTTTTTTCCAGATTTAACAGAAAAATTACATCAGTTTAAATTGCCTTGAAGAATAAATAGATTTTTCTATCTCATCTTGATCTATTTTCGTATATATGGTTTTAAAATTCAAAATCTACCTAATACAAAATATATTAAATAGAAAAAACGATTTTTTACAAGCGAAAAATAAAAATTGACTGTAATTCCCAGTTTTCCTCAATGAACCTTTTCCGTATTATAGGAAAACTCATCATGTCATCTTCGTGTTCAAAAAGACATTCTTCAGTGGGTTTTTAATATTTCCTCCATTTAACAATTCTTTTTCACTCAGATAATTTTGAAGAGACAAATGATGGTCTGAAGGAGTAATAATATGTTATTATGGTGATGAGATTATTTGTCAGTCGTGGTCTCCATTTTTTTATATCAACACCAAACTTTTTTAACTGACCACATTAGATTTTTCCTGTTATAGTTATGTTTTGCGGTAAAAACTCAAAAAATATGATACCACGATGATCCAAGAAAATAAACATCGTACGACTAGGATGAAGACATGCTTTGGCACAGTTAGCATTGGATTCTGGCCTAGTGTTAAGCATTTTTTTCTTCCAATGTTATTATAAGCTGCCCACTTTTGATCTTTTCTTAAAAATTTTCTTCAGGAGTCTGAAGAAGAAAAAAACATTAAAACTTTGTTCTTTTTGATGTTATCACTCAAACAGTGAATATTTCATGCAACTTTTTCTAATTTATTGAAGATGAATGGTAAATAGTACAATGATAGACCTGTAGATGTTCCCCTGAAGCACGGCTACGATAAGAAACAAAACTTTACTATTGTCAATTAAAGAACTTCTTCCTCGATAAGAAATATCGATATGTTCACTTTAAATTTTCGAAATTATCTTTGAGTAGTTTTAATGTTTTTAAAAGCTTTTGAAGTGATTGATCCTTTACTAAATTCAAAAAATAAGCAGTGTCAAATATAAATTTCTTCATCTGTCATCTAAATTTATTTTTATACGATTATTTGAAACATTGATGTAAAATCAATACAACAAAAATCAATACACTCAAAAAAAATGCAAAAAATTACATGAAAATATTGCACCATCAAAAAAATTTTTTTATCAATAATTAATATAACACAATTAGAATTTTACATTTACAACCAGATATTTTAAAAACCGAATAAACTCATTTTCCATGATTTACAGACTGATAAAATATGATAACCGCAGAAATTTAAAAAATGTTTTTTTGTTTGGAATTATTTTTGAAATAACTTATTGATTAAAAAAAATTATTTAAGAAAAATAATCAAATTTTAAATTCGGCCTAGCATATTTAACAGACATTTTAAATATTTATTTTACAATTACAACATTGTCAAATTAGTTACCATCTGCATCAATAGATTTTGTCCACACGTCATGGTAAATATTCATAGTAAGCTCATCAAAGATAGGTTGATTCGTCTCTTCTAATTCTTCTGAGAACTGAAACATCATTTCACAAATGTATTTCTTTAATTTTCCAAAAAAGACTAATCAGAAGAGGCCAAATCAGGACTGTATGGAGGGTAAAGTAAGAGCTTGAATTCTTCCTTGTCCATTTCTTCTTGAGCGATTCGACTTGTGTGAACCGGATCATTGTTTATTTGTAGCTAGTAAGCTAGTCCTCGCGGTTTCCGACTGAGGCCACGCATCTTCTTCACGTCTAATTTGTGGAAGATGCAGACTGAGTGGAGTTTCATCGGTGGTTATAATATTGTGAATAAAATTTTTCCCAAACATTTTGTGAATGCTCAGAAGCTGGTGACATGATCCCTTCCTAATCTTATGTATTTCAGGCGTGAGGAAGCGAGGAACACATAGAGACAAGACCTTTCTATAACTCAGGTTTTCCAACATACTTGCCACAGATCCTCTTGATATCTTTAGATTCTCGTCGATTCTCCTGAATCAGTTTCTCAATTTGTTTTTTATTTTTCTCATTATTTGATGTTGATGAACGACCATTTCTTTCTTCATCATACACAGATTGGTGTCCTCTTTTAAAGGCATTTATCTTTATAAGCTGTTGCAAGATTTGACAGAATATCCTGGTTGGATTGGCCTAGTAAAGGCAAAATCAACTTTTGAAACGTTCTCGACGGGAAAAAAGACATGTTTAAATGCGGTCTTCAATAAAATAAACAGAAGAATCAATTTCTCTTAGTAACTAACTGAATAGTTTTAAATGACATACAAATCTTTGAACAATTAACATGCTTGTTAGGCTTGTCTAGAAACTTCTTGAACGAACCATTTATATTTATTTTCAGGTTATTTAATCAAATCATTAATAAATTTACACACTGAATCTCAAAAATCATACCTAAATCATCAATATTAAAACATAATTTAAATAATAATTTATAATAAAATTGATAA
>JBBMKC010059611.1:0-17598 GCA_037834085.1 Bipalium vagum | reverse complement strand
CAAACATTTTCGATGGGATTGAACATCGGACTATATGGTGCCAGTCTAAGTATTTTGTTTTCACGAAATTCCTCTTCTTGTAAAATCTCTTCAATTCCATTGTGGCAAGGTGCATTGTCAATGACCAAAACAACGGGTTCACAATGCTTAATCTTCGTGATTTTGCGAGATTTTTTAAATCTCTTCCCTCCTCGTTTGTCTAAGGATACTCTCTCTGATACCCACCTATATGCCGTTGACTGTGGAGCATTAAGCTGGCCTGCGAGTTCTCTCCAGTCTCCTTTGTTATTAACAACGACAATCAATTGCATTTTTTAAATTTCCTTTTCCGCTTTTTTCATTTTTGAAAATTTTCAAAATTTGTAAACAAAAATACCAATATACAAACAAATATAAAGCAATCATTTCAAATAAATAATGTTATCAATAATTTTTGTTATCAATAATAAATGTGCCGTTCAATTCTCAATATTATTCTCATTTTGAAGTTTATTGTTCCATTTTGAAATTAAAAAGGTATAGTTAAAGTTTAACATTGAAAAATGATCCTTTGAAAACTACTTCGTTGAAGCTCATTTTCATAAAATCTTTCTAATATTTTTTTACCTTTAAATCAGTTATTCCTTTGACAATTGGATTTGTAAAATAAATTTCATTAATAATAACAATTTCATTTGTCCATTTTACTGTGTATCCTTTTTAAAATTTATTTTTATATTTAAAAATTCCCACACGATCTCCAATATTAAATTTTTTTTTCGATTTTAAAATTTCAGAAGGTAAAATATTGACTTCTTTTTTATTCTTTTGTGTTTAAATTTTCGGGATTTTTATATGCTTCATTAGGAGTCATTCCAATTGAGCTATGAATTTTATTATTGTAAAAATAATTTAATTTGGTAAAAGATGTAACCATTTTCTATTTAATTGTTTTGCAAGTTTTTGGAACATTAACATTTTTATTCTATCTTTCTATAACAACTGCTTTTCCCTCATTCTCCGTTGAATAAATATTTATTTCGTTTTCATCAAAAAGTTCTTCAAAAGTTTTATTATAAAATTCTGTACCTATATCAACCCAAATTTTTTCTTTTTTTCTAAGACAAGTACTAAATATTTTTTCAAAAGCATCTGTAATTGATTGACCTGTTTTATTTTTTTTAAGGAACAACAACAGCAAAATGAGTATATAAATCAATAATTGTAAGAATTATTTTATAATCTTTTTCTCTTGGAACAAAAGTTTTTTCCTGAATTCTTTATGAAGTTCATTTGCTAAAATTTCTCGTTTTTCGGAAATAGGAATTTTTGAATTTTCATAAATATTTGTTGTTGCAATTGATTTTGCTGCTCTTGGAAGTCCTAAGCAACCTAGCTCTTCATAATCAATTTTATTCTTGCTCTTTCAAGTTTTTCTCTTGTAGTTGGATTTTGAATATTATTCATTTCATGAATTATGTCGACATATGCAACATGACGATCTTTTAAATCTGTTGATATATATTTTACATCATATTTCATTGCTCTTTGATCTATTCAATTTATTGGAATTGAATCATGTTTAAGAATTGGACGGATATTTAGATTTTCAATAACTTTTTCATAGTTCAAAGCTGCTAACATAAACGTTTATCAATATTTGTTCCAGGTCCAGTAAAATTACGACCCAGTTACCGCTAAAGAGTCAGAAATGTAATAATAATAATAATAATTAAAAAGACAAAACGTTAATTATAATAATATTAATAATAAAATAGTAATTCTTTATTTTCCAAAAAGGATCTGATCTTGACAACGGTGAAGCCAAATTTCCATAATTAGATCAGGATCCGCAAGGACGGACCTTGAATTTGGAATTAATAATCTAAAATGGAATTAACATTCCCCATTAAAATTCCTGGTCTACGACTGATTTGATTATTGGCCAGGATAGTATAAAAGGAATTTGAATCCGCAGAGGATTTCCACTAAATTCCTGCAGAATTTTAAATTATTGCGTTGGAAGAAAACTTTTACAAGAAAATGTTATCGATGAATATTATGATTATACCTTCAATTATGCGACAGGAGCTAACGAGTGTGCTGCTAGAGCTTTTCTTAGCAAACGACTCTTTGGACCTATCGTCTACGGAATCGGTGAGAATTTATATGGATGTTTTATTTCTTGTTTGCTTTTCATTTTAAAATTAACTTTTATTTTATTAATGTAACATTTTATTGTAAATTTTAAAGCAATTACAGATAAGAAATAAAAGAAACAAGAAGATCAAAAGAAAGATGTTAATTAACTTTAAACCTAAAAAACGGTTTCAATATGAATGACATAATAATAATAATAATAATAATAATATTATTATTATTATTATTATTATTAATATTAATAATAAATTAAAAGATATTATTTTATATTAAATAATTATATTATAAATCTTAATAAAATAATAAATTATATGAATTGATTTTCATGGTTTCAGTAGAATGGTTATTTGTTATCAGTAAATCAGACTTCAGTGCAAATATTAAATAATCAAAAATAACGTTTTGTTTAAATTAATAAACAAAAAAACAAAATTAACATTTATGCTGTCAGAAAACATTCGGCTAAAAGAATAATTTTAACTTTCACAACGGACCTGGATAATTTGATATTCGACTTAACTTTCCGGCAGGATAAAATGGTTTATAGACAAAACTTTTTCTTCTAAAGTCCTGTTTATCATTAAGCTTCTGAACTATTCTCTGCAAAGTTTCTGTGTCTAAATATAACAAACACAAAATGTAATTTAATATGAGCTTTATAATTAATAAATAACCTTATATTACACACCTTATATTTTTATATACGATGCTTAATCAAAATAATTTTATCATTTATTTTGTATGGATATAAAATGTTTATTTAAAATATCTTAAAATTTTTAAATGAAATATACTTGTTTATATAATATAGTCATATTTAGTAAATTTTGAATTTATTTAAAAGTCAAATTTTTTGACACAGGAAGTTTAAATTTTATTAAATAATTTTTTAAGTTTAAATAATTTTTAATTAAAAAGTATAATAGATTCTAATTCAATAATACACAATATATTTGTAAGAAAAAAAAATTGTAAATTTGTTTCATATACAAAAAGATGTCATCCCAAATTCATAAATCAAAAGAAAGTACGTTTGCAATGCATAAGATCATGTATTTCGTTTAATCATGATTGGGATTTCACAATTTTTTCTGACGAGCAGCGATTTCCTTTGAATGGTTCAGATGATTGGAAATCCTATGTACACAAATCATCTCCAACTTATCGCATTAAGAGGCAGTGCAAAGGTAGAAGCGTTATTGTATGGATGACGACAATGCCTGTCTGCTGTCTTTCAAAGTCGTGAAAAGAACCATGAATTCAGATGGATACATTAAGCTTTTGTCAGAAAGTGCTGTGCCATAATAAAATAAAATTATGGAAAAAATTGATGGTTCCAGGAGGATAATGCTTCGGTGCACAAAAGTAAGAAAATGAAGGAATTCATGAAGAAATCATGTATATCGGTATTAAAATGGTTAATATGTGTTACTATTTTTTTGGCCTAAAATATATTTAATAAATTTAATAATAATAGTCTAACCACATATCATTTCTTAAATAATTTAATACTATACTTATTTTATTAATTATTATTATGGTTTTTATTGTGCTAATTTAATACTATAAATTGAAAAATAATATTTACATTGCTTTCAATGATCTGAAACAAATGATTGCCAAGATTATTTAGTTACATTAAACAAAATTAAGTCAAGATTACATTAGGAAATTACATATAGACTCTTGACTAAAAATCACATCAATATTAAAACAATACAGAGCGTCACAATGCTTGTTTAAAAAAAATTGCTGATGCACGTTGTTGTCTTGACATTATTGTAGTCATGGACAAGAAATGTGAGCTCTTGAAAGATTGCAATGAACGTGTTGATCTTTTGATCACATATTGAGAATAAAATGATTTTTCTCATTGATATCAAATGTCCTAAAGATATCCTGAAAAATTTCAAGAATTCAGATGAAGATAATTTAGCTAATTACGCAGATCTTCGTAATCGACTTCAAGTGTTGAAGCCTGATTATAAAGTTGTACTGCATACATGCACAATTGAGTCCCTAGGAACAGTACCGCCAAAACAGTTGATGTATTGAAGAAAATCGGTGTCCGGAGGTCAAAAATTGGTCCACTCATCAAGGAATGTGCAGCAGATGCTGAATACTCGGCAAAGATTTGGCAGTACCATGTTACAGGAATCCTGAGATCTATTTAGAACTTTAATATTCCCCGATGTCGACAAAACTGCGCGAAGAAGGCTTTTTTTTCACAAGTGAAGAGCTCATCTGACAAAGATCCATATAGATCTACTGTGTCCTGAAGAAATAAACTCGAAATAATTTTTATTAAATAATTTTTATAATATTAAACAATTACCAGCAAGTTTTATTTATTTAAAAACCATTAACTAATATCAAAAAATATCACAAGTTCTTGTTAATTTATTAAAACTTCTTGTTTTATTTCTATTAAATAATATTAATCGTCAATTAAGTAAACATATTCCCTTCATAAATAATAATTTATTAGAAGGAATATTAAATAATTTATAAATAAGGACAATAAATAATTATGGATCAAATTAAAAAATTAAAATTCCTTGATTCAAAACTCAGATCGAAACCTGCGAACTTTCCAGAGAAGTTATACAGATTAACTTTAGTCAATAAACAAGGGGTATAATGATATTAATATTAAGTTAAAAACGAGTACACAAAAGAAATATAAATAAGTAAAAATATAAAAAAATCTACTAATAAAACTGAAGTTTGGCTCCTAGGCCCATTAATCTCAAACTAGACTAGTTACCAGAAGAACCATCTAAATCAAATCTTATCCAATAGTTAATATCAAATGTGATTTATTCCATTTATAATTCCATTTAATCTTTTAATAAAAAATTTATTTGTTGAATATTAAAAAGATATATGTTTAAAATAAAAATATAGTAATATTAATTGTGCATCATTTTTATAAACTATTAAATTTAAGTTTTAACGAATCAATTAATCATTTGTTTAAATTAACTAAAATAATATTTCGAATAGCAACTTTCTTATTTCACATAGTTACCATAATGAATGAAAAACCTTCATATATGAATTCAATATTTGATCACATTTTTCCTGTATCAGACGCTGATCTGGAAAAACAAAGATTACAGAAAAATAAAACTGGTTTAGTCAAGTCTAAAAAATTATTTAATTGTCTCTATTTCAGGTTTTGAATATCATTCAAATTTACCTTTACAGATATCACTTTATTTTAATGCATTTTATTTTCCTCTGTGGTTTATTGGAATGTGCCTAACATTAGAACAAGAAGTATTGACTATGTAAATATATACTGCATTTTAATCATCATCAGTTTACAAAAATGAAAGAAATATATCCAGTCATTAACGTTGCTCTGTTTATATTATTTTCCATATTAGAAGTATCAAGATTGTATGTTGGTTATGCTGGTAATTTGGCAGAAAAGGTTAAACTAAATCTACTTATTCTGATAACATTAATTGTCCAGATTCCGGAATTTGCAGGTTTTTGGCTATTAACCATTATGGTTCAACTCCCAGCAATCTTCTTTTTTCTCTTTAGTGAAAAAATGATCATATCGCCTTTTGAAAGAGCATTGCACATAATTGAGGCCGTATTTATTGTTTTCCAGGTAACAAAAAGACTAAAAGTAAAAATTTTGTAACATTTTTAGGCTGTTGTTGGTATTTTTGTATTAAAAATGATGATAAGCTATCAAAGGTTAAAGTTCATGGTTTCACAACCGGCTCCTCCACCTAACAGATATCAGGTGCCCAACAATTACTACGACGAAATGAATCCGACTTACTTAAGACGGAAATGAAAATTTGTAAGAGATATTTATTGAAATTAAAAACACTATATTTAAATCAACAATCAATCGATTTAAATTTGTATCACTATTGATGTTTGTATTGATGAAAAATATTTTTTCTTGTGTCTTATTTGTTGAATTTTTTCATTTTCCGTCCCTGTATAAATGTTATCAAACATTCGGCTAGTTCAAATATCGTTGTAAACGTGATTCCCAAAGTTATAGATGATAGCCCACCGAGACGACTCAACAGCGCACTGCGCGTCAAACTGTAGACTTCGATCTTTTCAAGTGTCATAAACGATTGACGATTGATAATGAGAAACAGATCATTTTTTGTTTCAATCGAGTTTTTCACGTCTTCCGATAAATTGCGTTTCCATTCATTGACATATTTGTCAAAAATCATAGTGACATTGTCCTCTACCGACTTTCGATTGGTCTGTTCCAGCGCTGTCAAAGCGTCATTCATCGTCATTAGCCAATATAGTTTCCAGTTGGACAATACCCAATGAGCTGTTGTTAGATGACATTCATAGGTCATATAGTTGCACCGTCGGATACAATTGTTCTCCGACATGACGACTTTGATCGGTTCTTGCGATTCTACTTGATCCAAACAGTTCAATCGTTTGATGACACTCTCTGAATTTTCCGGATCGATTTTTGAACAGAACGTAATATTGTCTTCATCCGTGTTGATGACCATGGGATATTTGGAGGAGTAACATTGACATTTATTATGTATCATTTTGCCTATTTCTTCATTTTTGCAAATGTCATAAGTGTATCTGAAATGGTAACCGGACTGGTTTTCTTTCTGGCTGATCATGCTCTCTGACCAACACGGTTCTTTCGGTGTATCGATTTTTTTCCATTTAACTGCGCTGAATTTAACTTCCGTCAATTTTCCGGGTTCAATATTGAATCCATCGACACCGACGTCGGCCACCGTGTGCGGTTCGTGGAGAATGATTCTCAGACCGTGTGCTTGTCGGAAAACGTCCTGAACCAGGCCCAATTCTAGCGTGTTGTTGTTGATGGAAACGTCATCCATGTGTATTATGAGACCAAGAGCAACGGCATTGGTGGAATAATTGTTTTCGATTCTCAAATGTTGACACGTCAGAAATTGACTGTTGGGTACCGTCGTGATTTTGATTCCGCACTCATTGTGATGTCCGACTTTGATTTTGGAATTCTTCAACAACAGTAGACAATATAATATTTGATCGGAATCATGGCCAATCATCAGAGCTTTCTTGGGTCCAATGGTCTCAAAATACGACGTGATTGTGTCGCTGGTAAACAGCAGTCGCGATGTCGAGAAATTTTGCAGATAATTATCTTTCATCATTTTTCGGATTTTTGTATTAAACTCAAACGGCGACAACACTTGGGAGGTTTTCCACAGATTGTATGCTGACAGATGGAAAGGATAGTGATTGCAAAGAGTAATATCTGGGAATGTGGCTATCATTTCATGGTTTTCGCGAGTGTTGGTCAGCGTATTATATTCCAAAAATTCGAATGTCAAACTTAAACTGCCAACGGTCAACAAGGCCGACATGGATAATAGAAAAATGATCCAAATCGATTTCAGGGAAAGGTTTTGATTTGAACTTATTCTACTGAGTCCTCGGATAGATGTATTTGAGCAAAATTTTATAATCAACGAATCGTCTCTACTATTATTATTTTTCATTTTATTCGAATTTATCAGCAAATGGTTCGGGTATTTGAGAATTTGTCTTCCTCGTCCGTGAAACGCAATTATTCCGTTTCGAACGTATATCTTCTCCGGTTTGGTCATTGTTTTCTTGAGTGGAATGAATTTTTTTCCAAATCTTTCACAAAAAAATAATCACAATTAAGTTGAGATGTAGATTTAAAGTGTTAAGAAACGAAAATGAGGCATTGTATTTATTGAACTACATACTAGTGGATTTAATTTATCTTTGGTACACCTAAAAGGAAGATTATATATAGAAAAATCTTTATATAATATATCAGTTCATTAATGCTAAATATCAGAAAAACTTAAATACAATTTTAATTTGAAAGTCTTACTAAATGTAATAGCACAAATTTAAATCTTTAGAACATAATTTAGAAACAATAATAAAAGTCAATAAATAATTATTGGTTAATAAAAAAATGATTTTTTATTTTTCAGGCTTATTATTTCATATAATAATGCATTTTGAATAATTAGGACTACGTGGTACTTTTGTTTATTAGGATATTTTTGTAATAAGTATTATTATAACTTCGGTACAAGCCAGTTTTTTTCAAATAATACGTAATAAAATAATAATTATAATAAAATAAATATTATTTTAATAACTTTATATAATATTGTCAAAATGTAAATGCCACCAAACCTCTAACGATCAACAATAGTTTCAGAACATAGACGTGATCAATATAATGACAGAATTATATATCACAAGATTTTCGGAACTTGTATCTTTCCATTCTGTGTAATACCCGTTCAAGAATATTATTCAATTTAATCTTTCACGATATTTTTCACTCTTTAAACATACTTTAATTAATATGTCAAATTAACTGTCTAAATTATTATCTTTATCATTTTAACTGGAAGTTTAAGCAATTCAAACTCATCAAAGTAATCAATTGAAAGAGTTGGAAATTATTTCCTTCCGAAAATTTTTATGTTTAAATATTATTAACAAAGAAAATAAAAAATGCTAATCTTAATACAGAAATCTATTGTAAAAAATATGTTAATTAGAAATAATTCTAAGTGGTATATTATTTTGAATATAAAATTTTGATGGAACATTGGCAGAAATTTATTGAGAATGATGGTGAATATATCACAGGTTTTAATGAAATTTTCCTCATAAAACAATTGATATTTAGATTTTTTTTCAATACATTTCATGTGTATTTTGTGATTCATTGAGAAGATGATCTAATACACGGGACTAGAGGGTTTGCCATTCTCTTAATTAAATCGACATAGTGAGTTGCTCTGAATATGGCATGATTTGACTGTTTGATGGTCATATAAGGTCTGTTTGTGTATGATTTTTGCCTCATTAGGAGCTAATTATAACTTTTATAATTTACTCTAAAGTTTTTTGGAGAGATCAACCGAATTGATCTAGAGGTTCTCAAACTTTCAACTAGTAGCCAAGTTCCTATAATGTGAAAAGACAAAAAAACAATACATTTTAATATAATTATTAATTAAAATATTATAGTATTTGTTACATAAAAAGAAATAAGCAAAAAATAAACTCGTTGAATGGGATGGATGAACTTGATGATTTAATAACAAATTATCAAAATTTGGCTTCAATTTAGTTAGATTCAATCTCAAATCTTCTCCGTTAATGGTCTCCAGTTTGTTTCTTTTTTCTGATGAGATTTGTCATTACGGAAAAATAATTAAAAACTTTCGTGATTTTCCATAATACGGGATAAGTGAAAGGTATGTCTTTTTGAAGACAGAAATGTTGATATCCGTTTCTGAACTGTACCTTAAGTTCTTCGTTATTACTTATTCCGATCAATTCTTCTTGTAATGTGACATCCGTTTATTCATTGTCATCATATGGATTGATAATCCATTGCGGTATTATAAGCGTTAAAATATCCTCAAATCTAATTTCAAAATCTGAATGGAGTGCTTTCAAATGCTGGACATAGATTGGCGGTTAACCTGAGACAAATTGGGAAACTTGGAAAATTCGCACCCCACCCGATGTTTTGCTTCATCAATTTAAATCTGGCAAGAAACACTGAAATGATCGACTTTGTTTTAATAAAGTTTTAACTGTCACCTTGTAGATGATATTGATTAACTTTAATTTTCTATGCCTAATTACCAGTTTATATTATTATTAAATATTTTCCTTTCGAAGACAAATGATCTCAAAATAACGTTAGTTTTATTGCCGAGAAAGAAACTTAGCATCAGTGCGATTTGCTGTGTGCGTATATATAAGAACGAGCGAATATCCGTACTTGATAATTCTATTAGGTTAAATTCTCTTTTGATGGCAAAGCGACTGGTAGACGATTCCAGCATTGAATGCTTTGACGTAACGAATATAACATAAAATAAATTAATATAAAAGTATATTAATATTTTTATAATTATTTTTATATATTAAAATGATATCAATTATACTGATTTTTGCAATTTTTGAAAAATTCTTCCCATTTATGACTCCCAATTTCAATTCATAGACCTTCAATTTTTTTAACCCATGTAGACCCTTGTAGGTCTTCATCGACTACTTTGGGAATCACTTGTCGAGAGTTTCCATATAAAGAGCTCCCAAAACTGATGATTTTTACTTGTTTATCGTTAAATAAGTTAAAAGTAAATAAATGTACAAAATAATAGTAACAACCTCATTTGATAGTATTTAAAAATATCTTGGGGAGAATACTTTTTCAAAAATAAGAAGACTTTACCTCAATTGGCAATAAACGTTGCAATAAAAGATTAGGGTATTCATTTTGTGAAAACATTACAATATCTTAATAAAGTCAAACGATAGTACAATGTTGTATTTTAATGTTTAATGTCTTAATTTTCTATTAGATATTTCATTTTACGAAAATAAATTAATATAAATTGTTTTATAATATATAAAATATTTCTAAAAATTAATCAAAATCTTTCAGTTAAAAATATTATATGATACTCAATTACTCATTTATATATATCATGTATAAGCCTAAAATTTATTTAATTTTTATTAGTTTCATTTATTACATTTATTAAAATTAACTTAAATTTGAAAATACAAAATATGGAAAATGTTTCAATGTAAAAATGAAATATATATCAATTTATTTTTAATTATGAAATTTAAATAATGGATTATAAAAATCTCTACGTTTTATAGGCAATCTAAACTTAAACTTGAAAATTTTCAAAACTTAAGAAATCTTTTCAAAAATTTGAGTATATTACAATGAATTATTATTAAGATCACTTTAGAAAATCATACATAATTGATTATTTAGAGTACCAAAGTAATTTTTTTTATTTCATGAAGAATATTTAAAAATTAAACTGAAATTAAAAATAATGAAAATGTAATAATTTTTATATAATCAAAATTTCTAAATCTTAATAAAAAGTTTTACTTACACTAACTTTGTAATTGTAATTACATAATTCTTCTTTTTATGAATATTATAAAGTTTCAATTTAATTAATTTATAAAACCTACCTTCGTAATTTTCCTAAAATTGATGTAAAAGTCTGAACAACTAAAAATCAATTAAAAGAATATTAAATATGACTCCAACTGTGATAAATAAAAATTCAAATCATTCTTGATCGTTATTAGATGTTAAGCGGAAGCAATTAATAATTTCTAATTATTATGAAATGCTATGTTAAATTGCATTTCTATAATAATAAACAAATAATTTACATATTGATAAGAAAAATTTTTATTTAAATATTTAAAACTCTTAATGTTATTAATTCAATTTTTATTAATTTAAATTTCATTAAATAATAATGTTAAATATTATAATTTTAAAATTTGTTTTATTATTCATCATATGTTGAATACTATTTTTAAATTATGTCAACTTTTGTACAATTAAAAGTTCCGAACAGTTGTGGAACATTAATAATAAATTCTTCCGGTGGTATTTTATATTCCAGTGGAGATTTAGAAAATGATGAAGATATAAGCAAAAAATTTTTTTCAATAGCTCTTCGGCTACAAGTTTTATTAAAAAATACAAAAGGTTTTCATAATTTTGAAAGTAATTATTAGTAGAAAATAAAATTTCAAATAACTCATTATTTAGTTTATTTCAAACATCATATTTATTCCTTGACTTGTGTTGGAGAAAATATTTTCGTGAACAAGCAAAAAAATCTATTGGATGTCATTGTTTAATTTGCTTAAGTTACTGACCCTTGAGAATCAGAAAAATTTGATTATGGGTTTATTATCAATTTTATATTGATTTAATATTTTATCTTGTATTAATTTCTGATTTAAATGCAGTTTATATTGAGTTATGTTTAATTACAAATTATTTACGATGTTTATTGGTCTCATGAATTGAAATCTTTATTTCAGGTAATCAGTGAGCAATAATTAAAATCAATATTTATTAACAGATTAAACCGTTTTTAAGACATTTCTAAGTTTAATAATCATTTATAGCACACAGAAGTAGTACTTCGAAATTATTACAAAAACAGTATAACGAAAAGCGGAAAATGTCATCGAGCTTATCATCTATAACTTTCGTTAACAAATGACTGAATTATTTCATTCAGGCATTTATCTATTTTTATTTTATTATAAAATCATGTGTATAGGAAAAATAAATAATTGAATAAGTGATATGTTTTGTTTTCTTTGGTTTTCCCATAATTAGAAATCTAACTGTCACTTTAGCTGGGAAATTTTAATATTTCAGGGTTTGAATTGCCCAAGTCAAAAAGCCTAACTCACATTTATACTTTCTTAATCAATAATTTTCTTTACATTTAATAAAAAAATACTTGATGAAACATTGATTAGTCAGTAAAATTCTAATCTGGTTTACAAAACGTTTAACTGGAGTTAACCTTAATCAGCATGCTCTCAATATTCTAATTCTCTCTGAATCCCAATGACTCTAAAATATATGCCACAATTAAAATGTTATTTTTAAATTATTGATTTTATTACTCAATCGATTTTGAATGTTTTATTTTATCGAAAAATACAGTTTTTGTAAGTGTGACATCAATAGTTACATGATCAATATTTATAATACTTTCACTATATGAATTCTAGGCAATAGGAATTACATCGTATTGGATTTTGTTCCAAAATTATCCATGGATTGTTTTGATTTTATTTGTAGAGCTTTAATTTTTTTTATTATTATTAAGTTATGTTTTAAGAAGCTTTACAGCCCAATAGTTTTCAAATGCTTAGTTCTTTAGTTTCACAAGTTTATTTATAATAACATTTAATTTAATTGCAATATAATCATATTCATTATAGATTTAATAAAATTAATCAAGAAATAATCAAATAACCTTTATAGAACAAGTTAAGATTTTGGAATTTAAATATAAATTTAGCTTGACTGATATGATTCAACAAAGTTGGAGACGAAAAATGAATTCTTATCTATCCGGATAACCTATATTTGTGGTGATGTTTATCAGAGTTGTAAGCATATATCTCTTGGTGTACTCAGACTACTCTGGCTGTAGCTTGATTAACTAATTTAACTGCGAAACAATAATAGTATTTCCCAACTCTCCTTATCTAAGGAAGTGTATGTAACAATCTTTCATTTAAAAACTTATTGATTTCGGAAAAAATGGAAAGGGGAAATTTGGCAGTGACAGCTGATTACGGATCTAAGACGACAGCAGGGACAAGTACATCGAGACTTTTGTTCATGATTGATATTCCTAATTTGATTATCTCAAGTGCTTGCAGCTTTGTAGGGTTCAATCTTTGTCAACTAAAACGTAGCAACGTGTACTCGTCTGCTCATGACTCCTCACTTTTTATAACTCGTTGTGTTCGCAATTCCTCTCAAATTTTTTGAATTTAAAACATCCTCCACAATACTGTATCCGCACCCTTAAGAACCAATTCAAAATACTTAAAATAAAACTTTATTACAACTTCTAAATCAAAACCAAAACGTTATCAATAAAATAAATATCAAGTTTAACGTTAATACTAATAAAAAACGAACAAAGCAAAAATTAATAATAAAAACTTAAACGAGAAATAAATAATTTGAGCCGGATAAAAGTTTGATAAAGTAATAAAAACACATATTTGCTTTATTTTAACATGCAATTTAAATTCAAATTTTATTATTACAAATGCTTACAATAATATAGAAAAATAACATCTTTTCTTAATATTTAATAGGCCAGCCCTTGTTCTTTATTATTAATTAACATGGTTTCGGCATTTAACCTACTAATTTCTTCAATTCCGGTTCTGTGTTGCAATGATACCTAGCATAACATAATACTTTACTTAAATCTTTTTTATTCCTTGATTTCCTTTTAGAAATAATATTGCCAACACTTTCTACAAATTTTCAATTGAATTAAGATAGAGTGACTGCGCAGGTCAGCCCAATCTTTGAATATCATTGTCTTCTAACCATTTTTGAACTTTTTTTTGCACTGTGGCATGGATCATTGTCGTCTTGAAAAATAAAATCTTTGTCTTTAAAAAGACATTTTGAATAAACTAAATTTTGTTTTAATTTTTAAACACCCAAACCCCATGAATATTTTTTTCAAGTTTTAAATTTTTTAATTTTTTAGAATTTTTAAAAATGTTTTTAAAAAACCAAATTGGGTTTATTAATAAACATTTTATTATTATAAAAATGACAGAAACCAGAGATGAATTATTTTGTAATGAATGAAATTTGAAAAATATAATTATAAATCAAAAAATCTTGGAAATCTTGAAATCTTGAATCTTGGAATTTATATTTTTATTTAGATAAAAGACCATGATAATTTAAATGGAAAATATAGAGGAGCAGCTCACAATAATTGTAATATAAAGGATAAATCTGTAAGAAATTTCTTTAGTCCATTTTATTTTCATAATGGATCTGGGTATAATTTTCATATATTTTTCAAAGAATTAATGACAAAATATCCATGTGGTATAAAAAATAAAATTATACAGATGAAAATTATTTAAGTTTTTTTTTAAGAATATAAGATTTTTATATTCTTTAAGAATGTGTTCCAATATTTCTGTTAAAGCTATGGGAGAAACTTTATTAAAATCTAATAAATTTTAAAATTATATGAATTTAAACCTAAGAAATCCTTTTATCCTTATTTTAAAAAGAATGAATTTTTCTTTAAAGAAAGATATTAAAAATATTATGATTCTAATAGTTTATATTCTAGTTGTATGACAACATGTTTAACAACAGGGAAAATGTATGAAGATGTAAATTTAATTTATGAAAAAAACTGAAGAAAATAACAATATTAGATATATGTATGTAGTTGATTTAGAATACATAGATATATACATAGAATCAATATATGCAGATATATCAGAAATTTCATATGTTCCTCGAGTTATCTTTATCTTTCAAGATTCTTTTTTTCCTTTTGAATAGTTAAAATTTGGATCAAGATTTAGTTTATCTAAATTAAATGTTTTATCTGAATCTTTACTTTCTGCAATAAATGATGTTGAAAATTTTTGAGATAAAACATTTACTATTTTTGTAGAGAAGATTCCATTTTTCAATATATATTTTAATCAAAATCTATATCAAATTTAACTTTAATTTTTCACAATAAAATCAGTCATACTTTTTTGTGCTTTAACTTACATGTATTTAATATTTTTAAAATGAAATGATCAAGATTATCATGACCTGCGTTTTAGCAGATAAATATTTTCTTCAAGGATTATTTTAGGTTTCTAAAGTTTGTTGATTTTCATCTTTTAAGACTGTTTAATACTCTAATTTAATAGACAATGTCTTTGTGCTTAGCACATCAGTAACTTGTTTATGAAATGTATCTAAATCTAAAGCTAAACTTTTTCTGATTTCCACAGATTTGATTGATAAGTTTCAAATTTATTTTTTGTTTCTAATAATTTTTTTAAAATCATTATCACCCGCTTTTAAATTAAAATATTTCACTAATTTAATTTTTTCTAAATCTTTTGGATTTCATAAGCGAAGCTCGCATCTTCTCTTTATACTCTTTTTAAACTCTTGTTTCAATTTTCTTTTAACTTCCTTACGCACAGCTTTTCCGAGGAAATTATTTAAATAAAACAAATCTAGTACACAATTTTACGGGACCTGGAACACATGTTGATAAACGTGTAGAAAACTATAATGAAATAGTAGAAAATTATAATGAAAGTCAAAATATATCAATTCTTCTAATTCCTAAACGTGATTCAATTCCAATAAATCGAGTTTATCAAACAGCAATGAAACGTGATGTAAAATATATTTCAACAGATTTTAAAGAGACATGTTTCAGATGTAGAAATGATTCATGAAATGAACAATATTCAAAATCCAACTCCAAGAGAAAACTTGAAAGAGCAATAGTAAAATTAATTATGAAGAGCAAGGTCGCTTTAGGATTAGGATTAGAAAGATCTTCAAAGACTCTTGCAAATGAAAAACTATGAAAAACCAAAAATTCTTACTCCTGAAAAATCAAAAATACCTGCAAATGAACTTTTTAAAAAAAAACTTTTTAAAAGTAAAATTAAATAGCAAAGATGATATTTATAGATGAAAAATTTATTAAACCGAGAATGAAGGAAAAGCAGTTGTTATTGAGAAATTTAATATAACTTTAAAAATTTTAATGTTTAAAAATTTTCAGAACAAGGAAATCGAAAATGGTTACATCTTTTACCAAATTTAATTAATTTTTATAATAACAAAAATTATTCATCAATTAGTATGTCTCCTCAAGAAGCGAGTAATCACCTTGAAAAGCTAAAAATAAAAAAGAAGAAAATACAAGGAAACCTCTCGGAAACCAGTCTTCGGCTCTAGCACTTTCGGTGCACAAAGTTTCCATTTCAACTTCTGAAATTTTAAACCTAAAAACTAAATTTCATATTGGAGGTCATGTAAGAATTTTTAAATATAAAAATAAATTTGAAAAAGGATATAGAGCTAAATGAACAAATGAAATTTTTATTATAAATGAAATTTATTTTATGTTCAATTGTTTATGGAATTATAGATGTAAATAGAGAAAAAATTCTTGGACGGTTTTATGAAAACGATTTACAGAAAACTAGTTTTTAAACTATCTACTTTTCAATGTTAGATTTTAACCACACTAAATATGTTTTTTTATTTTTCAGATTTTATCTAATAAATAATTTCTTTACCTCCCAGTCACAAAAATCCATTTTGAAAAATATTATTTCTATAAAAAATTATTGAGGGTCAAACAAGACATTAGAATTTATCAAAAAAATTTTACGACTTTACTATCAGAAATATAAAAAGTATTGTTAAAACAATTGATAGTTTAAAATAATAGAAATAAAAATTTGAAGGAGAATATAAGAATAGAGAACGGTTAGAGAAATATCCCAACATGGGAAAAATATCCCAAAATTCAAAAAATCAAATTTAATTAAAAAAATATAGATGTCCGAAACTACAGAACAAAACCTTCAAAATATAATTGAGATAGGAAAACCAAAACATATAACCTTCAATGGAGAAAATAATATTTAGTTAAAAATAATAAATGAAATTAAAGATAAAATTAATGAAACTGATGAAAAAATATAAGGTTTTTAGTTCCAATCATTCCAATACTTGGAGCAATATTTGCAGGTTTAGGAGCAGCAGGTGGAGTTACAGGAGGAATTGCAGCAACTGTTCAGAAAGCAAAAGAAGCAGCAAAAAATACTGCAGAGAAAGAAAAGATCGAATTGGAATAAAAGAAATTAGAAATGGAAGTGGAAAAGCTGAAACCAAAAACGTCCACAGAAGTATCAACTGAAGCTGGACTTTACTTCGATCCATATTTTGGAAAAGGGTTGAGAAATACAATTTTAAATAGTTCAGAATATAAAAGTTTACAGAAATCTGAAAGGAGAGATTTAAAGGAATTATTGCAAAAG
>JBBMKC010059505.1:0-17599 GCA_037834085.1 Bipalium vagum | reverse complement strand
ATAATATAATAATAATAATAATAATAATAATAATAATATAATAATAATAATAATAATAATAATATAATAATAATAATTTTTTTTCAATAGTTTATTCTAAATCAGGTAGCCGTATTTCCTATCTACAAATCATGATAATAAAAGCAATTTACTGATTGAATTTAATTCCCATTTGACAAGACTAGAAATGGGTTTTGTAAAAGGTAGGCAACATCACAGATGCAAGATATTGAAAATCACTTGGATGATAAAAAGATACGACATTAGGGTTTACATGCCTTTAGGATAAATTTGACAAAATATTATTTATGAAGCCAATAAATTAAGAAATTATATTTTATAGAAAGCTTTCTCAAAAAGAGATTCTTTTCATTTTAATTTTATCGAAAATTTTTTTAAACATTTCAAAGAACATTTCAAATAAAGGTGCAACAAATGAATAAAACAATTTTTCCAAATGAATTAACTAAGCATGACAACATTATCATAGTATTATCTGATTTCATTTAGTTTTTCATAATTAACATAATTACTGAGAAATCAACTTGAAATTCAAATTATTTTGATTGTTTGAATTGTTCATCCCGCTTAATAGTACACTAACGATGATATTTCAAATCTTTTTTCGAGAAATAAACGTATTCAAACAAATTTTTCAAAGATATATCACACTTGTGAAGATATTGCAAACTTTAATTTTCAAAATTTCGTTTTACCCCTGTCCATTGGTAGGTACAGATCTTTCTATTGATTGAAGCAATAAAAACATTCTCCCGAAAAGTTGGTATATCATTGTTTCATTTCTATTTATGGGTTTTTAGGAAAATTTCAAATAAAATATTTTCCTTGTCCATCCAAGTATAACTGTTTTGAACATTTCTTAAGCCCTCCAGCTCTCTTAATGTCTTATTTACTTCTCCTATAAATAATTTGAGATAATATATATTTATTAACTTTTTAAATTTATTTGCCGTTAGTCTACTACTTTTGTCTTCACAATTCTTTTCATGATTCTCAAAAAAAAAAACTGACAGACAAGACTGAATATATAATCACAATAAAAACGACTGCACCAGAATAAAACACCTATTCAAAAAGAACTCAACTCAACGTAGCGTAAGGAAAAGTTGTTTTTATTGATCTCAATATCGATTTAGAATTTGATTTACGAAAGATTTGATTATCAACAATTACAAGATAATGGAGAACATCCATTTAAAAACAATCCTATTTTAGAATCAATCATATCGATTCGTGGTACAGACAAACAAAGTCAATTCTGATTGGTTGACTGGACTAGAAAAGTGAATGACAATTTTCTTAATTTGTACTGGTCGATCGTAATGCAGTCTGCTTCCAACTGGATTTCCAATGGAGTATAAGTTGAATTTAATAACGCCTTGTCTGTATTCCAAGGAGGGACCTTCCAATTGTAAAGATGATCTTGTTGAAGAATTTGCTGACTATGTTAAACATCGGGCCGACAATGAATTCAATCTGAGATGCAAATATGACCGGATACCCGGTTTAGCGTTTATTCACAGCTTTGAAGATTTCGAAAACCGATTTTTAATACATTCTGAATATGCAGTCATTATTGCTTCAAAATATTCTCAAAAAGCTCTCAATCAGTTCATTCCACGATTACTGGTGTTCTTAACTGCCAAACCTAATTGGCAAAATCGAATCTTATTTATCTGTTTGGGTGAAGTGAAAGTTCTACAGAATTTGGTTACATATGACCCAATTCAATTTTCGCTGGACAAGTGGGAAGCAAAAGACGAACAGAGCTGGAAATCTTTATTCAATTTAGTTAAAAGTTGGTTACGAAAATTAAAATTATTGTAGATACGTAATGCTTATGTACACAATAACCTTCGGTAAATTTAAACATTTTGAAGTAAACAGAGTTAAATGCATTATTCAAATGATGTTCGATTTAAATGATCAGAAGTTCTTGGAGAAAATATTTTTTATTGTTCATATTTTTTTATAGAGTATAATTTATAATTTTTTTATAACTTAAGTTAAGACAGTAATTTATAATATTTTATAAATTTTCATAAAAATGTATAAATTTAAAATTTAGCTTATTAAATTTAATAATAATATTAATAAATAGTAATAAAATAAATAATAATAATAAAAGTGTAACATGAGAAATAAAATATTTTTTATTTGAATATGAATTAGCTTTGGA
This sequence comes from Bipalium vagum, assembly GCA_037834085.1. Classification (NCBI taxonomy): domain Eukaryota; kingdom Metazoa; phylum Platyhelminthes; order Tricladida; family Geoplanidae; genus Bipalium; species Bipalium vagum. The sequence goes on along the minus strand of JBBMKC010059505.1, from coordinate 15,399 downwards.
AAAATAGACTTTAAATTAAAATATTAAAATTGAAGAAGTTTTTTCCTTTTGATTAGATAATTTTTCAAAATAGAAACGAGTTAATGTTTAAAACAAAGTTGTATAAAATGTCTAACCTTAAATTTAAGAAAATGAACGTTTATTTCTTTTAAATTATATTAATAATTATAGTTTTTAAGAATTTCTTTTTGGTAGTTAGGCTCCAAAATTGTTCAATAGGTATCTTTCCGGTCATTTTTGATTATGCACTTTCTGAAATCGTGTGTTTCTAAAAGACTTAATTACCAATGGAAATGCATGTTTAGAGTTAGATTTTGCTAAGTTTTTAGAAATATGAGATATGACCTCAATAACATTTTTGAAATGTAATTTCATCACGTGGTGTATATTTGTTAATTTTACGATTTTTGGTCTAAGATAACTTTCATGAATTGACTTGATTTTGTGTGTGTTCTACATATATAATTATCAATACGTTCATTCTGAAAACTGAAACTCAATTTCATTAATTTTTAATAAATTCATTTAAATCAAAAATTGTGCTATAAATTAAAAAAATAATTTTAAAACAATTTTTTTCATTTTCTTTTTACAAAATAATAAAAATCTTTAGTAAAATGCTTTAATAATATTTTGAGACTGAACCGTTCATGCTAATATTTATTATTAACTATTTTGTAATACACTGTGATCCACTGCGGTTGTAACTAATTATATCAATTAAATCAATCCTAGTATTAATGCTTTAGAATCGATGTTCTAGATTTTCTAGTGAAAGGTAATTTAAAAGTTTTCCATTTAAGACGTCTTATGATTGAGTATTAATTAATTTGCAAATAATTCACCTTAACAATTGTAATTGTCTCATTCACAGCAGCGATAAAAACAATTAATTTCACTTTTAATTATGATAATAATGTTAAAAATATAACCAGTTTTAAAAATCAGGAAATTTTATTTGAATGAGAATTTTACGGGAACTTTTTTATTTAAATTCAATATTGAAATAAATTATAACGCCATCTTTACATACTAAAGGGAATTCATTTTAATGTTATAGTAACAGTAGAGAAAATTTCGAAAAAAACGAACAATTTTCATACAATCAATCAATCATGTTTAATTTTATCTGAACTAAAAATTATTTGTTTCTACGATCTATATTTTATTATTGCACTTTGTGGGATTTTAAATTGATTTAAGAATTATATTTAAAAAATTAATTGATGAAATATAAAAATTTGAGAAAAATTTCAGCTAATAAATTTTTTTAAAAAAAATTCTAGAAGACTTTATAGACGAAAATAAATTATTTAAGTAACCGTTTAAGAAAGAACGGGGAAAAAATAATCAATAAATTTCAATTCCTATATCAAAAAAGCAACTTTTACTAAAACAAATGAAATTCTCTGGAATATAAATAATAATAATTTTTCTACATTAACTTAAATGTTAATTACTTAAACTATTTGCTTAATGTCACTATAGTGAAATGAGATATATTTAGTTTTAGAAAATTGTAATCCTAATTAAATATCTGTCATTAAAATATGATATTACATAAGCACTACGATAAAAGTATGTTAAGTTATTGATAACATTAAATTGAAAAAATAATTGAAAATGTGGAAAAATTAAAGAAACCTCATAATAATTAACAATTCAAGTTTTTAATTAATGAAGGAATGTTGGTAACCTCCACCACATCCGTATTGTTTGAATTCATTAAACCAATTTTAATATAATATTTATTAATGAAAATCATTGAGTAGCTCGAAATTGTTTTCACTCTTAAATATTTAAGAAAATTAATTAATTATTTTAATTATGAAATTAATCAATTATTTATTTTAAAAATCGTTATTTTATTATTTTTTATTTATTTTAAAAATTAATTTAATTAAAATTTACGATTATATTTAATTTATTATTTTAAAATTTATAAAATCTGTGTTAGTATTATTTTAAAAATATTCCTCATAGGATAATATGTTAAAAAAATTGATAATTATTTTATTGATAAAGAAAAAATTATAATAATAAAAAACAATCAATTTTTAAAGAAATAAAGCAATATTAAGCAATTCATTATGTATCATTCTTGTAAAATTTTAGTGAAATAATTACTGATAAGAAATAGGTTTTATTACATTATATTATTTTACAATTTTATGTACATCAGCTCGAAACACTATCCTGAAATAGATGTAATAAAGATATTAGTAAACTCTGTTTATTAAGACGGTCTCAATGAAATGCCATGTAAATATTTAATTGATATGCTATACTGATTTGGAATATGTTCGATTTTATATTTAATTAAGACAAATAATAAATTTCAAATCAATAGTTAAAAAACAACATTTTTATATTTATTTTATCATTGGCATTTCAAAATAAAAACTAATTTAGTCTGTGAGCATCCTCACTGAAATATTTGCAGTAGAATTGGTTTTTTCCCATGTCACAACTCTGAATATTGTACCGTTAAATGTTCATTTATTTTACCAATATATAGGTTTATGATTTAATATTTTAACCATTTCAACAGAAGTAATCAATACCTTGTTAATTACGTACTAAAATGATATTAAGGAGAAGAAAAAAGTTTGATTGTTCATTTTTATCCAGGCATGGGGATAAACTTTTTGTCTGGTCTCTATTCTCCATAAACTTTTCTCATATTTAAAGCTGCTACAGCAGCGTTATTTCCTAGAAATTCAATATTTGAACATTATTCGCATTTCTTCAGATAATATTTTATCCAAATACATAAAAATCCAAACTCAAAGAATTTTATTTTCAAAGAAACTTTCAAAAATTGTCTTTCGTTATTTAAAACTTCTAAATTTAAATAATTTTAAAAACAAAATTTGTTAAGTACAAAAATGGCAATTTTACACCAATTACGTACTAAAATATAATATTATTCAATTTTTGCTTATTTCTATTGATTTTTAATAAGTTTCGAAAAAATTAATCAATTATTTTTTAATTGTTATTATAACTTTTTATCAACCTCAACTGCATAAATTACTTGTGTATTGTCCATTATTTAAGAGTATCTCTCAAAGGGTTAATAAAAATAAATCAATAAATAATTCGTAAAACAAAATTTATATATAATTTTTCGTTGTTATTTTTATGATATTTTCATGGAAATTTGAATCAATTTGCTTGGTGTTGATCTTAACAGAAATAATTACTTAAAATAAAGTCAAGATTAAAATGAGCTTATTATGGTTTAAATTATCAAAATCAGGAATGTTAAGTAATACAAAGAAAAAAAAAATTTAGAATATTATAACAACATAAACAATGTGGAATAATTGCATCACTAATTGTGAAAATTTAGATTCATAATAAGTGTAAAATACACATGGAAAATTGTTATATTTTCGGTTTCACACTTAATTTTTTCTTTATAAATTTTTTTAATGTTAATTTTTGATTAAATTAAGAAAAATTAGTCTAAATAATTAACTTTTGTTTCAAAATTCAAATTTAACATCTTTTGAAAATTGATTTTTCTTCGACATTAATGACGTTGTCAATTGAGTATATGCCTATTCATTACGAACTACACGATTGAGGTCGACCAGGATCCATATTTTTAAATAATAATGTTAAAATAACATGATATATTGATTTAATTAGTGTTCTTCAAAAATAATTTATTTTTTATAGATTAATTTTCAAGTAGATGAGATTGATGTTATTAATTAATAGTTTATTCTCCAGATATTCATTAAGTTTAATCAAAACAAGCTAATTGCTAATAGATATTTTACTATTTATAAAGGTGACTTAAGCTCTCCATTTGTGAATTTGTTAATACTCATTAATAGGTTTTTTCTAAGAATTCCATTTCATAGTCGAAACAATACTTAATTTATATATATTTTATTGTTCAGTTTTTCTAGTCAATAATATCAAATATATTATTCGGATTTGTGTCATGTCGTATCGGACTTTGCATTGTCGACCATTGACAATTTTTTGCTTAAAAATCTATTGACAATATTCTAATCATTGTATTAAACACAATAGGTCGTTCCAGTTAAATAGGTCAATCTCTGGTATCGTCTGGAAAAAAATCTGATTAGAAATATTAAAAGAAAAGAACAAGCGAGAAAAGCTCATTATATATTTTTTAATGATATCCAGCTAAACAAATTATATATTAACATATTACTATTAATACTAATATTATTATCAATTATCAAATATTATTATTATTATTATTATTATTATTAATTATCTTAATAAGATAGTAATGGTATAGATGTGATTGAGTTTTTATATTAATAATAATAATTTTTGAGGTATACTGATATATTTTGTGTAATAATTTGATTTTTATTAACTTTGATATTAATAATCAATACTTTTATTTCTTTTTAGTCAATAATGAGAATTATTTATTTTCTGATATTTTATGTCAAATATTTGATAGTAAATAAGATAATATTTTTCTTAATTTAAAATTATTTATCAATGACAATATAATAATTAAACTATGAAAACAAAAATTTGTACTATTACATTTTCCAATTTTGGTGAAAATAACAAACCGGGAAAATTAGAAATCAGTAAATAATTACTAAAATAAACCCAAAATAATTATGTTGGTGACAAATAAAATTGTTAATTATGCTTTGCGTAATGTGAATGTGGAATTGATATAAAATGTTTTCCTCTTGGATTTTTTGTTTTATTTGTAATAGACCAATATTTTTCCGAAAGTGTATATTTTTAACTTGAGACATTTACACAATCTTGATTGACATTGATATAAAAATAATTTGAAGGACCAGCAGTTCAAATTTATTGAATCTAAATATATAACGGCTCAATTGTGGAATGTTAAACTGTCGCAAATATTATATATTTATTAATAATTTCTGAGTCAGACCTAATTTTTAAACAACTCTCCTGAAGCCTATCTAATTTTTTATTTAAATCTAAAATAAAATTTATAAGTAGGTAACAGCTTTGTTTTCAACTATTTATATGTTACGGTTGAGCTTCATTATCTGTATTATATATACAATTTATAAAATTTAATAGGGAAACAGTTCCCCACAAACAAAAATCAATTTAGTTTCTTCTTATAATAATAATATCATGAAACATCAAGAATTCAGGACATCTGTTTTCCATGAGGACTATTTGTATTCCTGTGATTTTTTCTTACTGAACCTTGTAATTGAAATCATAAAAATCTAAAACATTCATTATTTAGATTCCTAATTTTTGTGGCCAGAAGAAATTGGTAATTAACTAAATTAGTCTTAAAACTTTAAATTCTTAACTTTTCAGCATATATGATTTTTTCCTAAATTGATTCTACAAAATTGTTTGCAGGTAATATATGAAAAAATTGAATTGTTTGAAATGAGGTTAAAAATGTCATTAATGATATTTTGGAAACTGACTCGTTTGCTTGATTACGTGGTGGATAAAAACAATATTTTTAATAAAAATATAATATCATTAAATATAAAATCACGAGCTTGGGTTATTGTCAATTATAAATATAATGATATATAAACCAAAAAGCATATAAATACAGAGAAATTAAGTTGGGATGCACCTTCACCCTAAGTTACCTTGAATTTCAATCAAAAGTGATTATACGTTTCAATGAAAAATATTTTTAAAAACCCGTTGCAATTATCCCAGAAAATGTATAACTGTTCTATGAAAAATGCCTCAGTAATCGGTCACGATTTTTACCTATAGATAAAAAAGTAAATTTATTTTTGCTGAAGTAATTAATCATTAAGAGACATTTTATTGAAATATAATTAACAAGTTATCAAAACTCATTAAGAAAATTTTATATAGTGACTTTGAAGACTGGTCATGATGAAGAATGTGGCTCGATAAATATTGAGGAAGAAAAGGAACAATTTCAAACCATTGAAGAAAAGAGAAACGAAAACCACGAAGCTGATAATAAATTATCTTTCAAACCAACGACGGAAATAAAAATATTTGAAACTCGTTCAACACAAGGTCCATCGGTTAATTTAGAACAGTACTCCTTTATTGGAAGTGATATGAAAATGAACAATAAACGATCTTTTCAAGATGCTGAAACTTGCATAGTATTGATGAATGAAAGCGGTGACGAAAGAAATCTCTATTCAAGCGGTATCAGTTCATATATTAATAAAAGATATAAATAAACAATATTTCAGAAGATAAATCAGACTACAGCTGCGAGCAAACATTTGAATGTAAGGTTGCTTCCTCAGAACAGCTAATTCCTGGACAAATTATTGATGATGGTAACATTTAATGGTTTGACCGAACTATTTTATTTCTAATTTTCAGAATCCTACTCAGGTCCATCTAATGATTTTGATCAAGAAAATGCTACAGATCCCGAAATCAGTAACTTATTAAGTGATTCATTTTATGAGAGATTAGACCAAAAGAATATTAGTTCTGATAACATTATAAATTCCCATGTGGAAGAGACCTATAACGCTAATATCGATCAATCGTACCAATACAATGATCATTATCCAGAAAATATTAATATTGACCTGATAAATAAAGAAGGTCCGGAAAATAAACTTGATTCGCCGTCTGCCAATCTTGAAAATCTTTGCACTGATTATGGTTTCAACCAAAGCCAGCAAGATAAAATAGAATTTGAAAATATTCATCATCAAGCGGTACTGAGTGAAAATACTGAAAAAAGACATGAAATAAACTCTCAAACTGACATTAAAAATCAAGACAGTGAAAACGATGATAAAAATATCGAAGAGTGTCTTAACAAAAATATGGATACTTTTATTTATGAGAGTCAAAATGATAGCCTAAAGAATGTATCAATTAAAAGTGACTACGGTAGTATAGATAACCAAAACGAAAACACTGAAAATGCAATATTATGTTCAGATTTACAAATTGAAACGGATTCTAATTCTGTGGAGATAAACTCAGATTTATACTTGGAACCAGATAAGTTAACCATGACAATAAAGCATGATGTCGACAATAAAATATTCGGTGACATCAGTTTTGACAATATTGATGTGAAACAATCAGAGCAGTTCGTTCCTTATGAAAATGATAAACTAATTAATGTAGAATCAAAGATTGAAAGTTTTGATGTAGAGATTCCAGAAAGTGAAAATATAACTAATCTCCATGAAAATGAAAAGAAATCAACACCCAATTCAGACAAGAGATATGAAATTGAAATATCGAACGAAAACGAATATGACTGTAGTAGTAATGACGATATTACGGTTAAAAAATCCGATCAAGGTGGTCAGCTTGAAAATGATAATATAATAAAGGATTCTATTATGGAAATCCAAGAAACCAAAGGTCTCAGTAATTTCAATGAAGATAAGTTGAAATCGGGGGTTAGGTATAATGAGAATATTGAAAATGATATAATCACAAAGGACGATATTTCAACTTGTATTAACTATATTGAGTTGAAACAAACAGTTACCCTTGATGAAACTAGAAATGATCAAATATTTAAAGACTTAGATGCACACATTCAAGATAGCAAGGACATCAGTAATTTGCTTGAAGGTAATATAAAACCGAAAATTACTTATGAAGATGAGAATGAAATTGAGGTCGTCGCCAAAAATGACAATGATGTTTGTATTAGAAATATTAAATTGAAGCCGATAGACAAACATGGTTTTACTGGAAATGATAATAGTGATGATAATAATGAAGATTTAAATGTTGATATTCAAGAAAGTAAACTGAAACAAAACATTACTTCTGACGAAAATAATGAAATTGAGATAACAAAAATCGAAATTCTTTCTTCTGTTGACAATATTAAGTCGAAACAATTGGATCTTTTTAAAAATGATCTAATAATTAATGATTTAAGTATATACTTTCCAGAAAAAAGAGACTTTAACAGATTCAAGGAGAGCGAATTAGAATCGAGGACTCTATTTGAAAAGAACAGTGAGATTAATATCATACCAAAATACAATCAAGATGCTAGCAGTATTGAAAATATTAAGCTTAAGCAATCAGATGAAGACGAAAATATTGAAAATGATAATATAGGTAAAGATTTCAATGTAGAAATCGAAGGAAGCATAAATAACTGTAATTTTCATGAAGGTGAATTGGAATCGACAATTATACCAAAAGAGAAAAGCGAAATTGAGATTATTTGGGAAATACCAGATCAACCTGAAAGTATAGATATTATAGGGTTGGAAAAATCAACTAAATACGATCAAAGTAAAAATGATAAAATAATAAATTATTTGGATGAAGATATTCACGAAGACAAAGGTATAACCTCAGTCAGTGAAGGTGAACTGAAACGGAGAATTACATCTGAGGATTATAAAAGTGATGCTAAATCAAAAATCGACATTCTTTTTTCTATGAAATATGTTGAATCGACGAAAAAATCAAATCAATATGATCAGTTTGAAAAATCAAAGGTTTCATATATAGATGTTCAAGAAAACCAAGAAAGAGAAATAAACTCTAGAACTACAGATGAAGAGAAGAAAGAAATTATGGTCATGACAAAAGACATAGTTAGACATGATTTAACTGAAAATGATAAGATAATTAAAGATTTAATTGCGGACATTCAAGAAAACAAAGATATAAGAACTGTCAATGAAAGTGAACCGAAGCAAAGCACTAAATCTGACGAAAATAAGGAAATTGATATTCTGCCTTCTATTGATATTTCACAATCAGATCAACGTGAACAGTTAGAAAATGAACAAATATGTATAGATGTAAAGGTAGAAACAATTCAAGAACCACTAGATAACAATAGTCTCCTTAACATTAACTCAAGAATTAAATATGAAGAGAAAAGTGAAATAGAGATAATAACAAAACAAGATTATTCTGTTGATATTGGAAATATTGAGTTGAAACAAGTAGATAAACTAGTAGTAGATCTAACTGAAAATTATCAAATAGTTAAAGACTTAGATGAAGACTTTCAAGAAAGTATAGGTATCAATACCGTAACTCGAAGTGAATCAAGGCAAAAGATTAGTTCTGATGTAAACAATAAAACTAATATCATATCAGAGTTCAACAATCCTTCTTCTGTTGAATCTAGTGAATTGAAACAATCAGATCAACATGATCGGTTTCAAAATGATCAAATAATTAAGGATTTTAATGTGGACCATCAAGAAAACAAAGATATCAGAACTATCAATGAAAGTGAACCGATACAGAGGATTAGTTCTGATGAAAACAATGAAAGTGATATCATATCCAAAATCGATAGCCTTTCATGTGTTGATACTATTGAGATAAAACAATCATGTCAACAAAATCCATTTGAAAATGAGCTAATGGTCAAAGGTTTAGATGAAAAAATTCAAAAAACCAGGCATATAAAAAATGACAATGGAGCTAAACTAAAAATAATTACGTTTGATGAGAATAATGAACATCAAAATGCTTTTAACAATGAAATTGATTTCTCTATTGAGAAATTCATTCCGATAACAGAAGATTTTTCAAAAACGAACTCTGATGAAAATACTTTCGAAGGTTTCCTTACATCCACTGATCTCAAAACAAATTCAGAATTGCATGAAGAAAAATCACTTTCTGAGAAACTTCATCATAATCAATTGGTAAGAATTATTAAATTTCTTGTTATATTGTAATATTGGTCGAGTTAGGGAATCATTAGGACAGAATGATTAATATTTATAAATAACTTCTGTAATCTCCACTACAAAATTTAAAAAACCACCATCGAACTGTTCGTTCATTAGTTTTACATGCGCTGAAAGCAGCATTATTTAGAAGCTGTCTCACCTGCTCCAAGGCCGTTTTTAAATTCTTATAAAAAAAGATATAAATTTCTCATTTTGCTTGACATGCTTTCTAGAGGCTAATAATAATTTTTAAAAACTAAACTTAAGACAATTACCATTCTAAACGAGCTATAAGCTTCAAATTGACAGAATGGTTAATATTTATAAATAACTTAACTTTTAAATCAACCATTTATTGAAAGTTGAAAATTAAAGCCAAATTGTTTAGAATTGAAAGCTTAAGTCCCTTACGGCTAACCGCGTATATTTGAAAAAAATTACAATGGTTGAGTATTATTAAAGCGGAAATTTCCCAATAAATACTTTCAATTTTCTTAAGAAAATAATTTATTTCCAAAAAGGATATATTAAAAAAACTACTCTAAACAGAAAGGAATGAATAAATTGCTTTGTATCAATTCATTTGAGAATCTCAATTATTTTTAATTATTTTATAAATGATAAATTATATTTTGAAGTATATAATTTATTAAGTTTTTCACAGTAGTTCAGTTCCTATTGATTTTGAAATAAGCTTTACTATAATTTAGATCTTATGTCCAGTTTCATTAACAACAGAAAACCAATCATTAGAAATATTAAGAGATGGATCAACAATTTTTATTGATCATGGTTCAAGTGACTTGCAGTCGAGTTATCTATCATCTCTGATGGGAAGAATTCGTTCATTCACCGGATACTTTTACACATCAAAACCTACAGTCTCCTCTTTAAAAGTGAAACTAAATGAGAATGTATCCAATCAGAAAAGTTATTACTATTCTAAATTTAATTAAATTTTCATCATTATATATAATAATATTAATATATTTGAACGAAATATAAATTATTATCAGTAAACTTTTTCTTTAAAATTTTTCTTTTTTTCACTTTCAAAAGATTTATTGATAATCTCAAAAATTTTCTAACAATGTTCTCTTTTCAGTTCTTTCAATAAGACAAACCTCTCAAGACGAATGCCCATAATAATAGAAACTTTAATTACAAATATCGTAAAATTTCTTTATAAAATGAGACGAGTGAAAATCTATTTTTTGTTACTAAAGACTTTTTCAATGATACAACTGATAAAAAAGGGTTGATATTGATTTGATCTAGAAAATAATCCATAATTCAGTTTAACAAGTCAAGAGATATATATTTATTGTCATTGTACACGTTAAAATTATATTTTTTAATCAATTTTTTTTATTTATTTCAAAACAAATTTATTACTTATATAATAATAATTATAATAATTATAATAATAATAATAATAATAATAATAATAATAATAATAATAATAATAATAATAATAATAATACAATAGTATTTTAAATATTCAGATAGATCAACTTCTGGTTATCTTCAGTCACCATGGTGTGCCTTGGTATTGGTAATTACGGGTACTTTGGTTTCGCCTTATTGGATAGAAGTGACAAGAATATGTCAGTTTCGAATTAAGCCAACGTTTAAAAATTAATTAGCCTAACCTTGCACGAACTTTCATTGAACATTATTCACTTCTAATTTTGAAATTCGATAGCAACATGGATATTGTAATATTAGAATCAAAAAATTTTAAAAATATTACTTGATTTTGTAATCTTTTTATAAATCTGATCCTTGTTAAAATAAAAATAATTTCTATTTAACTATTTAATAAATAATAATTGTTTGATTTGAAGTCATTTTTCTTTTGTATACTTTTTAATTGAATGAAAAGGATAAAAATATTTTATTTCAATTTATTTTGAAATTTCCACGTTTTCGATATGATTTTGTCGACAATAGTTTTCTTCTTTTTATAATGTATTCTGTTTTATTCAAATTATTTTTTTTTAATGTATTGTGTTAAAAAAAGGAAATACAAATACAAATATTATCACTGTAATTTTAAAGTAGCACATAAAACAAGAGTTGACTTGAAAAAAATTATTTTAAATTCAGTATTTTTAAAATATAAGATGTTTGTTTCAAAATATAAAGTTTTTGTTTCTGTAAATTTATTTTTTTGTCTCAAATTATTTTCCGTAAAAAACGTGAAAAAATTATAAATAATACATTTACTCTTATAAATTTTAACCCGCATCCACTTCAGATGATTATTAATAATTCCTTAAAACATCAAATTTATTGAGATATCAATTATTCCTTCTTTTTGTTTATCCAATTCCTTCTTTTTGTCTATCCGTATATCCAATTTTAATAAATATTATAATTTGTTTACATGATAAATGTTAACTTTTAAATTTGTCGAAATTAACGCTAATTAAAAAACAAAAAGGTTGGTACAAAAGTTCACGCGTTTTATTCTTGCTAATTTAGCTTTGTTTTGCTGCGCAAAAATAATTATTTTGAAAGATTTTTTTTAAACTACAAGCGTGTAATAATTATTCATTTAATAACTTAATTATACATATATTTTTTAGTTTTACAAATGGATTTTTCAAGCAGCAAAAAAATTAATCTTTGTCATTTTTTATATTTTGCCTTTCGCAGTGGTTAGAAAGCTACAGAAGTAGAACGAGGCATTTGCGCTGTCTATAAGGCTAATGCAATAAGTGCAAGGACCGCTCAAAAAAGGTAAAAAAATTAAAAAGGGTAATTTTGATCTCGAAGATTAATTTCGCTTTGACTGACCATTCGAATTTGACGAAGAACGTCTTCAGGAGCTTTTAAAGGACACATCTTGCTTGTCAGCGAGTGAAATGCGGCCACACGGAACCATTTCTGCAGAAATTTGTCACGGGGAACGAGAAATTGTGTGACAGAGGATGGAGTGGGTAAAAAATAAGACTATCGAGAAAAATACGACTATTGACAGAGAACTCGATGTAGCCAAGTTGAAAAAAGAAAGCTACCCAACCGAAAAGTTCAGATCGTCGTGACAGATTGTCAGATTGCTTCTTGACAAAAAGCACGGCCACTTACAACGAATATAGTCAAAATTGATTCCTCAACATCTGCCGTACTTTTATGATCTTACGCAAACTGATAAAAAATTTTCACAAAAAAAATTTTTTAATTAAAAAAACGCGGAACAAAAAATGTACCAAATTTATACAAACAATGAAAATTTTTAAAATTTTTATCAGTCTTCTTTTAAATTTTTAAGAACACGCATTTTTTTATAAAACAGTATAACAAAGTATAAAAAATAAAAATAATAATTAAATAAAAAAATAAGATTAAACAAAAATTTGTAATGCCGTATTTAAAAATTGATATCATTGAAACTCTTTTGACCTTTTAAAACCAAATTTTTAATAAAAAAAACAAAAAAAACAAATTTATTTTTATTTTATCTGTACTTTTTAATTTTTTTATCCCTATAACTATCTCTAGAATATTTTTCTCTGGATAGAGTTCTTTTTCGTCTATATTCAGCATTCTTTTTATCATTGTATTTGTCGACGTACATTTTGTCAAAAACTTTTCTATCTCTGTCTCTTTTGGGTGATTCTCGAACATCTCTTTTTTGGTATTTTGATTCATATTTATTGTTTGATCTAATTTTATCTTGATTGTTATCACTATTCCTAGATTTACTTATGTAACATTTTCTGTCATATATTTTTTCAGATTTATCTCTTTTGCATCGTTTTTCTTTTGAAATATCTCTTTCATAATGTCTATTTCTAGAATAATGACTATCGTTACAATTTTCCTTGTTTTGATTATTTGTTTCTTTTTTCTTATCAGTTTTATTTTTTTTACAACTTGATTCTTTTTTTTCATTTGATTTGGTTATTTTTTTCTTATCACTTAATCTAGATAAATTATTACAAATTATTTTGTAACTATCAAATTTACACAAGACATCATTATGTGGTAATTTTTTTAAAGCTTCACAATATCTAATCCATGTTTTTTCATTAAATCCAAAATTGAAATAATTACCAATATTGACATTGGGGTTTTCCCATGGTTTTGATTTTAGTAAAGATAAATCAAATTCAACTGTTGGAACTCCATTAATATTTCCTGGATGTTCTAAATCAATGTTGGGTTTGGCTGAATATACTTTAGGTTTTAAAAATTTTGGCTTTGATTTTACAAAATGATGATTTATGTGGGTATTTTCTTCCTTTTTGGTAATAACTTGAAAATCATCATCACTGGATTCGTCAAAACTGCTGAATTTGTGAGAGTCACTTTTATTCATTTGATGATCTTCAGTGACGGTTGCATGATCATTACTTTCAAATTTATTGAACAAACTGTTTTCACAAATCTTTTCATCAATATCTTTTGGCTGCTCGATCTTACAATTTTCGGAAGACATTACATTTTCTGGTATATTGTATAATTCACTATTAAGCTTGTCGTTGTTTTCGAAATTCATCATCTTTCCTTATATATTAATGTAATTTATTTTGAATAAATGAAAAGCGGTTTTTTTAATAATTGATTTTACAATAAACTGGTTGGTTAAAAATAAAGAATATTAATAATTAAAAAAACAATATTTTTTGTTTATTTTAAATAAAGGTATTAATTTCATTTTTTCTTAAAATTTAATGATATTTTTTTAAAATAATATCCGTAGTTATAAGTCAAAGTTTAAAATTATAACACAAATATGTTTAAATAATAAAATTTTAAAAAATAAATTTAGTAACTTAAATTAGTTAAATTTCAAAAATAAGTAAATTTTTTATTTACAAAATTTTAAACCTAATAATTTAAAATGGTAATTGAAAAATTTTTTATTAAAAATATTTTTTATTATTAAAATATTTTAAATGTTTAACATGTTAAAGCTGTAAAGAATAGAGGAAAAAAGAATATATAAAATTTAAAAAGAAATATAACTGTGATTACTATGTTAATTTAAAATATTTTAGCAACAATAGTTTTGAATTTTTTGTATTTAATATTTAAATATTTTTTTTATTTATTTTAATATTAATGTTAATATTTTAAAATTAAATCTATAAAAGAAAAAAAAATTAATTTAATCTTAAAATAAAAGTTTGATAAAAATGAATAATATTTTATATTTCATTTATATTAATTATAAGATTTTTAGTTTGTATGATGAGAAAATTTTCATGTGATTTTTATAAGTTTAATGTATAAATTTTAAAAAATATTAAAAAAATTTTTAATTAAAAAAACAATTTAATATCTAAAGATTTAATTTAAATTTAATTAATACCAATTCTGGGTAATTCATTAACATTCGATAAATTTCAATTTTTCTTTAGAGTTTATCTCTTATAAATTTCCTGAGGCAAATGGATAAATTTTTACGCTCTTCCATTATCAAGGTCTAATGTAATTGTTGGGTTAACCAAGGGCATATCCCATATAACCTTTTAATGTTTTAACCTTTTAAAATTTAACTTAAAGACCGCAAAAGGGTCAAGGGTAAAATAATAATATTATTATTAAAAAAATAATAAAAATAAAAATTAATAATTAATTAATAATAATAGCTAATTTTAAAGTTCATGATAATTATATTTTTCAGGATCTAATCTTGGTAATTGCAAAGTGCGATTTACCAAAATTGGATCCGGGTCCGCCAGAAGGGACCGATACAATAATTATTTTAAAGGGATCGCAATTACCA
>JBBMKC010059399.1:0-17602 GCA_037834085.1 Bipalium vagum | reverse complement strand
TCAAACGCGGCCTGCCTGGTCTTGGAAGATTGTCACAAGCATTTGTTGCTTCCCATTTATTCCAGGTATATCGGACAGCACATCTTGAATGTCCCACTCTACGTGCGACTTCAGCTTTAGATAAGCCACATTATTATTAGCCACATATTTAGTAATTAAATATATTTAATATATATAATATTAAAACAAAAAACTCTTAATTAGATTAAAAATAAATTTAAATTTAAATTAAATAGATTAAAACAGTTAAATAAAACATGTTCTTTATTTTTGGTAATAAATTCTACATGGCTAACATTTTTGAGCATGAGTATATTTTATTAAGTGCGATTAAACTTATGGACGGTAGTGTATTAGAAAACTTTAAAACTTCTTAAATATATATATAACATTCATATTTTTAATTTTTCGTTTTCTGCTTCTCATTTGATCATTTTTTGGACTCGCCTAACAAGATCTTTACCTAACTTTAAACTTAATAATATTTAAAATCATAACCTATTTTAATAAATTGGAGTTTGGTTGATGAAAGGTTAATTGAACTTACTTATCTCAATTTCATTAACTTAAAACTTCTACGACTAATATAGGTCATTTTAATGAATAAAAGAAGTAAATATCAATTCTTAACTTTCCAATTACTTATGTTTTTATATCAAATGGGCGCTAAACCATTACTCAGTCCTATCAAGTCTTTCATAATTAATTAATATCATAATAATCCACCTAATACAATATATTGACACGAGAGCAATAATCTTTAATATTTTCCTTTAGATGCTTCACTTTATTTCGTCAATTATTTTTACTAACAACATACATAGACAATGACTCTCAAGTTCCGATGTAGGTGGATCATTATGATCTCAATTATGTAATGATTTAGCATTCATGACATTTCATCTCATGAGTAATTGAATGCCAAATGATTTAACTTTACTCGTTTAAAAGGCTTCTTTAACAGGTACTAATCTTGGTTTGTATGGTTTAAAAAACAATTTCATCTTTCACTCTTTTTTAACAATAAACAAAATATACACTTATCAGAACTCTATAATTCCTGTCAGAATAATTTCAAAACTTTGACACACCCGAATGCTTTGATGATTGTTTCATAGGAATATTCGTAGTAGATCGACCAATCCAATATTGTCATAAACTATTAATTATTTATACATGCATGTCATTAGTTCCATTATTCTGCCAAGAATAATTTATTGTCCTTCTCAATAATTACTATTTCGCTTCCCGTATCAATTATACAATGTTCTAGAAATCTGAAATTTCAAAAAATAATTAATTATACATAATTTTGGATAATAAGAAATGTGTTTTAGCACTTGATAAATTGCTTAATAGTTATTATTTTTTATTAATTAATAATTTAATTATCATATTTTTAATATCATTAGTAATGCTTCATTACCATCTCCCAGATCCTGAAAACAGGCCATTTATTTACCAACGTTGTTTAGAAACTTACCGTTTTTTGGAATCCCATCAATATTGCAAAATATCATTAAAAAATAATTTTGAAATTGAAATTAAAAGATCACAATTTTCTATAATATTTTCTATAATTTATTAAATGACTTTGTTTAATTAATAAAATATATTTCTTCATAAATATATTATTCAAATATATTTTCTATTATAAAATATAATTTTTTGATTAACAATTTATAGACTTAAAAATTATTAAAAAGAAACTTTCTATCACAATGTAACGGGATTCTTTTAAATAAATTCTTGGCCTTTAATAATTTAATAATTTTTTAAATTAATAAAAATTTCGGAAATTAAATGAAAAAATCACCTTTCTTAATATTTACAAAATGGACGTATTTAAATTTTATGTATAACTTAAGCGTCGAAAATTTTTTCTTAAATATTATAATTCTTTCATTTCCTTATTGACGAAATTTCATAAATCAAAAATTAAATAAAATTAAATGATTGTTTCCATAAAAGCACATACCACATTCAGGAAACGTTCTTGAATGGTATATGCCTGGGGACTTTAATTATTCCGGAATTGAATTTAAGGCTCTGGTCAGTGGTTTTCATCACGTAAAATCAGATTTTGTGTTAGTTGTTTCATTTTATTAAAAATTAATTTTTTATGTAATGGGACCAAAAGATATTTTCGTCATTTACAATTTTATGGAATTGGATGTTTTGCATTGAGACCGGTAGGACATGGCGAAGGCCAAAGAGGAGTGCTTATGAAGACAGTGGGGATTCTGTCGACTTCGTATTTAAATCTACATCAGTATATTGATTTTTTGGACCTATCAGTGAGGTGACTGTCTACATTTTATGAAATAATTTATATTTAAATTTTCTACCAATAATTTCATTTTACGGGTGATTTATTTTCATTATTTTATCATAATTAACTTTCCTGTTTTATTATTTGCATTGGTGTTCTGGATAAACTTTAATTTATTGAAATTTAATTGAATTGTTACATTTCCTTCTTTGAAATGAAAAGATTTCTAATTATTTTCATTTTCATCAATCTCTATTTGAAGATAATTGATTACCTACTTGGAATTTGACAAACTTGTGCTACTTTTCTGTATGATTTATGGAAAAATATTATTAGACAAGACAAATGAAACTTTTTTCACCTAAGTCTCAAACGAACAATAATGTATTTTATCAATATTATTCATGGTTGTATAATTGAATATTCTCGCTCTACAATCACAACGTTGTTGATGTTAAATATATGCATATATATGTATTTTGGGGTTACTATCAAAACTATTTCTAAATTAGATAAGTGAAAGGTTTGATCTTTTTATTTTAAATATTTTTTTCTTATACCTATTAATTGCTTCAACTCGTCATCCGCTACAATAGATATCGGTCGATCATTCCTTGTTATCAATTTCACAAGTGCTGTTGTAATTTCATTTTGAAGTGCAGAACACACTTCACAATTCGATTCAAAACCCAAATTCATTGATTTTTATTTATTCTACTATGCTGGAGATTCTTCAGAACATTTATTTAGCAACTCCGATTTAATATATAGCCTATGGTAATAGATTTCATTGTTTTTCTGCAAGTAATAGACTTGCCACATTATAATTATAAACTTATTTTCTATAAAACGAATTATGCTTTTTTTTCTTATTCAAATCAGGTCTTATACGAATCCTTTCATTCAATTTATTCAATAAGTTAGCATAGTAACCAGAGTTAACAATTTTTACTTTTTCCAAGGTAATCAATTACAATACCGTTCTCATCCGAAAAAATGATATTATAACCTTTCCTTTCCTTATCGTTCTTTAACTGTTTCCAAGAGGAATATCTAGTTTCTATCCACTGCAATCGTTCATTTTTAAATTTGAAATCCCGATGATAGATCCACTTCGAATAGGTATTTATACAACTTATTAACACTCATTAAACCACTTTTATTCTACTGATAAAATTTCAAATCAATCTTTGGAAAAATCTTTTCGCCTGTGTTTTTCTTGCTTTCCTTTCAACCTATATCTTTACGTAAAACACTAAGTCTGCAATTTTACACCATTATTTTTAAGTCCTCTACTTCATGAAAATCTGCGTCGAAAAAACTTTTTAATTCTTTATTTTCAATTTAAAATAATTTTTTCCCAATTTCCATTCCTTGAAAAAATTAGGGACTTTGATTAAAAGAGTTAATGTTCATAAAATGCTCAATCAAGATGTGCTATTTGGTAATGCGAATATTTTCTGGCTTATTTAATATAAATTATTTTCAAGAAATCTTTTGGTGCACCCAGGCAATTATGATAAACTGATCGCATTTTATTCTGACCAGATTAGTAAAAATAAGGAGATCTCTATTCCTCATTCCATTGATTTGACAAACATTGAAGTAATCATAACATTTCTACTGTTTAAAGTCATTCGTTTTCTAGATCAATTTACACGGAATTTTTGACTACGATTTCTTTATTCATGAATTTGGAATCCAAATATTTTCTCTGTGGAAATTGGTATTGTTAAGAAAACGAATCATGTTTCTCTCGAATCCTCCAATTGGACCTGTTTGTCAGCAGGGTGAAAATAGTTCTTAATTTTTATTTTATTAATATCATCCAGATAATTGAGAAACAAAATATGAAATATAAATAATATGAATGGCTTATAAAGAAATAAAATGTAATAATATTCGATATTAATCTAAATTTATTATTATTATTATTATGAAATCATAAAATTCTACACAGTTAAAAATTGGCATATATTAATAATCAGATAAGGTTCTTTGTTGCCATTGACTAATTTAATGGAATAAAAATTAAAATTATTATTAAATATTAAATTATTATTATTTTAATGATTTTACTTGTTTAATTTTAATAATTTTGACATTTCTATTTTTAATGATTTTAGAGAAAATATTCATGAAAATTTTTCAATAATTTTAAAAGAAAATAATAAAAATTTTATAAATTTTAATGTACATTATATTTATTTTAATTGAAATTCTTTTATTTAGATATACATTTGTAACGTTTAAGAATTATTGTTTAATTATGTTTTTTAAAAATATTTCCTTTTAACTATATATAGTATATATTATATATAGTTTAAGATTTCAGTATCGATTATATATTTTTAGTTTTGACATTTATATTTGTACAAAGCACAGAATGATAAAAATAATAATTTTAATTGTAATTTGCAAATTTATGATTTCATCAAATCATACTTCGAAATATATTAATATTTGTTATATATGTTAGTTCATTTGAAAAGGTTGATTTTATTATGTATATTTTGATCACCATTTAGAATAAATATTTACGAAAAAATATTTTCAATTTTTAAATTACTGCTCTCTTAATACTAATTTTCATTATTATTTTCGACAGTAATTTGCTGCCAACAATTGGGTTCTCATGACATTACTCAGTTACAATATCTGCAATCGAGACCAATGTTTAACATAAACCTTTCAGATACAGATCAGTTGAACCCAAATTTTTGGCCACATAGTTATGTAGGATGTTCCACAGACCAAATTATGCAGATGAAAAAGTCTTGGTACGATTGTCTTATCCGTAACTCAAACATTGAATTGGTAGACGATCGGAATGACGTTGTGTTCAAAGCAATTTCTTTGTCAAGCTCCGATAAAGAGAAATTCGAAAAACTGCAAAACATCAGGTTTCAATGTCTTGCTCATTATTATTTCAAATTACTGAGTTACTAAAAAGATATTGTTCTTTTCTCACGGGTATAAAATTAATTAATAATTAAAATAATTAAATAATAGCAAATGTTAAGATGAATGATCATTGTTTTGTTAAAAAACTTCAACTCAAATAAATTTTATTGAAAAATAACTTACTTTTGCATCTACCTAGTCTTTCGACACTTTAAGGTAAATAGTTAATGTCATAAATAATAAAACTTTTTTTATCTATGATTTTGATTTATTTTTATATTTTAAAATTACCAGAAAAGATGAAATTGAAATACTTAAGTGTACGTTTGGTCCTACAATTTTTTTATATTGTTGCAGAATTGTTTTGGAAGATAAAAGAACACGCTTCTATTAATAAAATAACTCATCTTTGCCATGTACCATTATAATCTCTCTTTTTTTACACCTCTTTCCTCATGGTTATCAACTGATCACTGTAATGATTTCATCTATTTTAAAGCTCCCAATAAAAATTTCTTTTACATTGTAACAGACGTTGAAAAAAATTCCAATTACAGATGTTGATAAGTGACCAAAGTTCATTCATGAATAGAACGCACTCCATTTTAAAAAGGAATCTATTTTTATGCTATTAACAATCTTTTACAGAACACTTTTCCACTTGCATTTCTGAAATTTCAAATTAATCAATAATTAGATGGCAGATTTTTAATGTCGGTTAAATTAACGTGATACTCAATTACTTCTACAAAGTTTTGGCTTTTCGTCATTTTTGTACTTATTATCATATTGTAACTCCTGGTGTTTCTTACTGATGAATGTCTTAAGTCTCCAGTTTGTTGCTCTGTCAAATAAAAGGCGTTTGAAGTCGAAACTTTAGAATTCCTTAGATCTGAAAATTTTTGTATAATTGAGCATATTCAAAAATACAATATTTATGTATTAAAATTTTGAAGTTAATAAAAGAACAGAGAGAACTTTCGGAAAACACTAATATTATATATCCCTTGATATTCACCTAAATTTAGTAATAAATTACCTCGTTAAAATAATATTTCTTTTATATGGTAATCATTCTAAATATGGTTGTTATCATTAGAAGGATACTATTTGTAATATTGATATCTGATATATATTAGTCTTTAATAATGTAACATTTTCTGAATATTTATCTTTGCCGTTTTAAAAACAAAAAAAAATATCTGATCAATGAAATTTTATAAAAACTCTAAAAACTCTACAATAACAACGCTCGTATATAACGTTGACATTTTAATTTTTAAATTATTCTTTGTTTTCCATGTGATTAAAAATACTTTCAGATTTTTATGCAATCCCTATCAAATTTATTGAACATTTTACATTATATTTTCTAAATTATTGTATATTTTATTACTCATATTGCATCTACGGAGGATTTCAAGACAAAAGCGAACTTATGACTAGAAATTACAAAATATTTTGAGCACAAAACAATAAACTTGATATGATTAAAGACTTTTATGATGGAATTACAGATTAGTTTATAAATGTTGTATTTCATCAAAGAAATAATGAAATATCCTTGATATTATTCATTTATTATATATATATGTCCAATAAATTTCACCAAAAATGTACACAAGAATTCATGTGTATGTTATAAAAAATCTTATAATACGCAGATGAAATATTTATTTCAATATTAAATTTCAAAGAACAGTACACTAATTGCTACAGATTCTACTTACCAATTAACTTTTTCATTTAATATTATGCAATAAATAAAAATTTTTTAAATATCCAATAAATTTGACAATGTGTTTCCTGGATTTTTTCACATTTTCGAAGTTCAAAACCGTTTTGAAAATGGTATTCTTAGTACCTGCTTATACGCCTTTTCCCTAATTTATTTTAGATTTGAATCACTTTTTCATATCCTTTTCAGTTAATTTGTTAATCGTATCATTGATGATTTGGATATATATATTTATATGAAATGTTTGTTAATCTTTCCTTAATAATATCTAGTTCTATAAATTCTAAATGGTGTGTCACTAACGGCTACCGAATTTTATTGTTGTAAAAAAAGTAAATTTAAGAAAGTAAAATTAAATATTTCTTAAGCAGATGATTGAGATATTTAATCGCTTGCTTTATAAAATTAAAGACAAATCTTTTAATTTTTAATTCATTTAAAAATATCTAAAACAATTTTTCGAAATGACTACCATTAACTGATATACATAAATTCATCCTTTTTACAATATTTAAAAATACGCTATTCAAATTTGATTCTTAACTTCAAATCAAGCGGCATCTGCTAAATCTAATTTTAAAATATTAAAACAAAACTTAGACTTACATACTTTAATATTATACAAATATAAATTTCAATTGATTGAATTTAATGAAAGATATTTAAGTTTACTTTCCTCGGGGACTTATGGAACACCCTGTATGAAAGAAAATATCGTTCTTATTATTCTTATTATTTCTTATTAGATCTTATTCTTTCCTCAAATTTTTTTATCGCTTACATACATAAATCTGGTCTAATTTCGCTAATCTTGAATATTTTTTTTGAATATCTTTCAACTGTTTAATGCTGTATGAGTTGCTTGTGTAAACATTGGTTTTAACATATTCCCAAAGAAAATAATCCAACGGTGTCAAATCGCACGGTTTTGGCGGCCAGTTGATATCACCGTACTTGGAGATAGGCCTGCAAACTTTGGTTGCAACAAAGATATTGTTGTTTTGACTGTGTAGTATGTTTCATGGTGTTGTTGGAACCACGAGTTATCTAAATCTATGTTCTTCAAATGAGACAATAGAAAATCTTTTGTATTTTGCGATATCGTTCCCAATTCACCGTATATAAATTCCCTTCTCCGTCCTCGAAAAGATAAAGTCCAATCAAACCTTCAGATGAAAGACCACACCAAACAACAACACCTTGACGATGCATGACGATGTTCTTTAATTTCTCTAAGATTGTCAGAAGACCAAATACGATAATTTTGTTTGTTTAAAAGGCCATTGAGATGAAAAATAGTTTCGTCGTTGAAAATGATTTTCTGCCAGAAATTTGGATCAGCCGCTTTTTTTGAGGACACAATCAACAATCGACGTTCACTATGGTCTGCAGGTTTTAAAAAAATAAGTTAAGTTAACAAAAAAGTCAACTGAATTTGTTAAGGTTTCAGTTCCAAATCTTCCTTTAAAATTCGCCACACTGATGTTGTGGACGAGGTCGATTTGACAACCTGAAGTATTACTTTGCGTTTTCTTTAATCGTCGCATATAATATTATCCGAACGAGCGGTTTTCAAACTCATGGTTTTAGGCATGTCCAATACGGATCCAGTGTCTTCAAATTTTTGAATATTGTTATGGATTATAGTTCGTGTTGAATTGGAACTCTTTTTGAGGAAAGAATAAGATCATGTTTAAAAAAGTCTTGGCAGTCATTTGAACAGTATTATCTTTCTTAAGTAATTGTAATGAGTTTTTTTAGAATAAAATAAAGCTTTTGATGTTTTTTTAAAATATAAATATTTTTTTCAACAACAACATTCGGTAGCTCTTAGTGAAAGATGTTATATATGACACTAATTACTACACTCTATGAATTAATCTTTTTATTAGGCCACTTATATATTTCTCATAGAAACTATTATTTGAATATATATAGTTGTGTATCTATCTTTTTTATAAATACTGATCTAAAATTTCTTTCTCTTCATTAATTATATTTCATTACATTTAATATATATCATTAATATCAGAAATAGCATTTTTAAAATCTTTTCTTTCTCCATCTTAAATTTTATATTTTAATTGTATAAAGGGAGCGATGTCATTTTCATTCTAGAATATTATTAGCGTATCTTCAACGAAACTGTCATCAATAATTTCATTATTTCTTTTCTCATTCTCAACTCAATGAAAAAATGTACAATTCAAATGAATCTTTGAATTTATCTTTTGTGTTCTTTAAAGAGAATTTATTCATCCTAAATTTTCGCAGTTTAATATTGGGTTTTATTTATCATTCAAAATAGTGGTTGTAGTTTGTGATTTTCTTTATTTATATTTGGTAAGCCATATAGTTTACCGTTTGTGCTCCTTAACTATTCAATTTCTTTATTAAAT
Organism: Bipalium vagum; assembly: GCA_037834085.1. NCBI lineage: Eukaryota > Metazoa > Platyhelminthes > Tricladida > Geoplanidae > Bipalium > Bipalium vagum. The sequence continues at coordinate 8,289 of JBBMKC010059399.1, read as the reverse complement.
CTTAGTCTTTTATATTTTTGTTTTCTCCAACTTTTTTCAATTTTATTGGTTAATTGTTCGTCTTAATAGGAATAGATATTCTACTGCATCTATGTTTTAATTTTTAAAGCTATCACATCTAAATATATTAACTATATCTAAATATTGATATTTGTTGAAAATACATAACCCAATCTTTTATCATATTTTATAATAATCAGATTTTTAATTCACCTTTTCAATATTTCTTTCTCCATTTATGAAATATCATATTTTTGCAAAGTTTCTCAATTGAAAATTAATCTTGTCCGTATTTTAAAACTTTGATATATTTTAAACTTTTACTTTTTCAATTTCTAAATTGAGATTTTTACTAATACATAAATTTTAAATTACATTTAAACTTTAAATTTGTTTTTATAAATATCAGTTCTTCAGTCACTCATATTTAATTATTTTATTCAATAAAATGATAGTATATTAACAATTCTGACTGTTTTGAATTACTTATATATAAATAAATTATAAAAATATATTTATTTATGTAAAACTAGATTATATATTTTTTAAAATTTTATGAATTAATTTAGATTTCATAATTTCTCATAATTACTAGCTATATTGAGTTCAGTAATTTTCTCTAAAATTTTTGTAATTTTGGTTCAGCAATTAATAAAAATCTTATAATAATAAATACACAAAATATTAACAATTTTCTTCAATAAAGATTGTTTTTTAATAATTAATATATTTTTTGATTATTTATGGCAATCACTATGTATGCCTGTATAGTATATGATAATATATAAGAATAGGCGTAAGATTTGAAATGATCAGTTCTGCGCTTCTATTTTTCTTCATTTAAGTTAATGTGATAAAAGAATAATTTTTATATTAGTTTTATTTCATTATTAAATTAATTTACTAATTTGAATATTTTGAATAATGTGTTCATTATCTTTTAATTTCAACCTGGGTGCTACGGAAGACCAATTCACTGAAAAGTGAAGCAACATGCTATTCTAGTGGCTTTGAAAGCTGGTCATTATTATTTAGAAATCGCCCGAATTTTAAAAGTCGAGCCATCATTTGTGAATAACGTACCACAAGAGCGTCAACTCGATAATGGTACAGTGTCAAAAATGGCCAAACGTAAGGAAAATTCCAAAGGCTGTTGCATAATGAGAACATATGATTGTGTCAAAGAAATTAAGCAGACTGTTGATGACAACCCCAGAAATTCCACAGGGATCCTTGCTAAAAATTTAAAGGTCTCAGAGGGAACCATCATAAATATAGTCCATGAAAACATGAGACACAAATCGTATCTTTTGAAAAAAGGACAATTTCTCTCAATAAAAAAATTAAAGAAAATCGCTTAATAAATTGAAAATTCTCATAACCAAACTTAGACATCCAGTAAAACAAGATCTTATTTGATTTTAATCAGATGAAAAAAAACTTCAAACAAGATCACAAAATTAACAGAAGAAATAATCTATGGTTATCTAAGACCATTTTGAAGTATGAATAATCATGCAAAATAAATTTCCAGCATCCTCATAACTTTTTCTCACAAGGCCTTGGAGTGAAATCTGATATTTAATTGAGGTCCTGAATACAGTTGTAAAGCTCTGAATTGACTCAGTACGAAATGGAAGGCTTTATGTTTTCCATCAAGATTCTGCTCCATCACATAAGGCTCGATTAACTAAAGAATGAATGGCTGAAAATTTCCATGACCATGTCACCTCTGATATTTGGGCTCCGTACTCCCCAGACTTAAATCCATTGAATTTTAACGTATGTGGCGTTATGGAAAAAGATGTTAATGAAAATTTCCACAATGCTTTGGATTCGCTGAAACTCACTATTCTCAGAGTAATGTTTAATATGACCCAGGACCACCTAGTTAAGGCATGTAGGGGATTTTGACCTCGTGTGGATCTAGTAATCTAAGCTGATGGTGGTTATTTTGAATAAAATTATAAAAAACATCATTACTTTTTTATTCATTTAACATTTTTCATCAAAAAGGTTATTACTTTTTATTATACTTCTGTTTTCCCTGAGACATCAATATGTCCTCATATACAATACGTAATCAGTACCAGTATTCCCTTACAAAATATAATAGTTGACTATTGTTCACAAAATTTTTCGAAATTTACTGTTACATTTAAATATTTTCATTAATTTTTTATTAAAGTTATATCAAAATAAATATTTATTGTTACATTTTTAAAATGTTAATTATATACTACTTATTATTTTGTTTAGATTGAACTTTGACTGCAATAAAAATAATTGGGAGGATTGTGTTATTAGGTTTGATTTTTTAAGTACTTGATTAAAAGAATTATTTGTTATAATTGTAATTTATTTTTTGAGTTTAGTAAAACAGTAAGAAATCCTATATTATAATATAATAATAATTTTTTTAAAATTTATTTATATTTAAGTTTATTTTAATTTTTTTATAAAACTTTAATATTATTTTTTTCAAATTGTTTGGTGACATTAAAAATATTTTATTTTATTAAGAATGGAATATAAACCGATATATGTTACTAATTACCCTGATGAGCTTATTATAGTATATCACAAAGAATTTTGAAGTAAATTAGATTCACGCATTATAAAAAAATAATAAATATAAAATAATAAAATAAAATACAGAGTGTCAAACTTTACAAATTAAAGTATAATAAATCTTTGAAACTTAGTTTTGTTCAACTGAATTATTGGCATTTGTATGTCAATATTCAATATTTAAAAATATTAATTAATTTTTAAAAATATACACGTATTGTCAGGCAGTGATGACTTAGCGTTGAGGAGCAAGTCAAAATTGTTGAATTGAAATAACTCACAACAATTCAAAGAATATGGAAGCTGGAAATGAATAATGAACAACTAAGTAGACCAACTATCAATTTAATATTTTCCTCAAAACTAGGAATGACATGAATACCTTGAATAGACTACGTAGTCTACATTTATCAAGCAAAAGTAAATTTTTGATGAAAAGATTAATCAAATTGTTTCACGAAAAGCCAAGCACATCACTTAGACGCCTGTTCAATGAATTAAATGCTTCACAATGTTTTTTAAACTTTTCATCTCCAGATTGGTTCAGTCGTTGTCATTTCAACAACGATTATTGGTGCTTAAACAATCTAAATATAACTGTAGAGAGGTGCAGCTTGTGTCATGATTTGGGTCTGTGTTTATGCTGATGGCTTGATTGAAGCTTATTTCTTCGAATATGTGACATGTTTACACTTGGAGGATATGTTGAGAGCTGTTTTTTTACCTGTTTTTAATCATTCCCCCTCAGCTTGTCCAATGCTTTTATGCATTTTGTGTCAATGCATGTTAAGTAGGTAGTTTATTCACAAGAAATTCTTTCATTGCAAGTTTGAAACAAATAATCATTAATTCATTTACCAATATGTCAATTGTATTTTGTGAAAAATTTGCTTATCTCTTCCTGGTAGGTTACGTCGTTACAAGAGAGCTGAAGGAGAACATTCTGAAAATTAATAATTATTGTGGATGTCTTTGTTTTCATATAAAAATTATGTAACATTGATTTTTTCTGATTTTCATTCATGAAATTGTAAAGCTACTTAATTAACATCCTGTATATTTATTTTCAAAATAAATTTTAATTTACAGTGATAAATAGGCATTGTATAATAATATAATATCTCTAGGACAGTGCTTACATAACGCTGACCCTATTAAACATTTTTAGAGTCTAGATTTCCCAAAAATAACAATCAGACCACTGCTTATTGATATATGCAGGGATTGGTACTTCAAATTTTGTAATTACGAACGAAAACATGTGTCAGAAAATTATTGCCAAGAAATTAATTAAATAGAAAACATAAATTCATCTTTCCAACATTGGTCTATAATAAAAGTCTGTATATCTACAACAGACCCTCAGCTGTCCAATTTGAATATGAAAATTTACCCTTGCTTTAATTCTCAGGGTTTTTTTTCGTATTTTTAATTTAAAATATCAGTTTTATAGATTCATTTTTAAAACATCAAAAAATTAAGGATTAAAAAAAATATTTATTTTTTAATAATACTTTTACAGATTAACTAATATATGTAGATTTTTTTATGACCACAATTTTTATTTTTTTAGATAATTATTTATATTATAAATAAAAAAATATTTAATTTTTAGCTTTTTCAAATCAGAAAACAATCGATTATTTTCAGCACTGCTGAGTTTGGTTGAATCTGGTATACCGGAGATAACATCTTCTCACATTGAAGACCTCGGTTTTAGTCCGAAAGATGATAAATATTTTCTTTTACTTTTATTGGAAACATATGGGATCGATTTAATTTACCACACAGATTCTCGCTGTTGTTAAATTGGTGTCTTTCTGTGTTGGGTAAACAATCATTATTTTGCAATAGAATCTATTCAATTTAATCATGATGGTTATTAGAAGATTATGAATGATTAAAGGGAGTAAAAATATGAAATTAAATAAAATTTTTATTTTTTTTACTCTTATTATGTGTTACCAATTCCGTCTGTCAGTTGATTGTGATATATAAAGTGGTTAATTGTGATATTATTAAAGGCAGTATGCTGGACTTTCATTTTATTTTTGAATATTGTTCTTCATATGAATATTTTAAAGTTCATATCTTTTATTAGTCCTATTATTAACCATGTTTGTTGGATTTATGTTTTAAAATATTTAAATAAAACTATATTTTATTTTTTTATTTTGAAATATTTTGAATAAATTACAATTTTTAATCCTGATAAAATGTTACCCTTTTCAAAGTATGCAAACTTTTAAACGTTCTTTTTTCCTCGAATTGGTTCTAGCGCTTTGATCATTAATTTGTCCCAAACTCTAAGATTATGCTAATGCCGTCTTATCATATCGTTCTTCATATCTGTACTTTATAACGAAACCCGTTTTTTCCAGTTCAATTGCGTTGTGCCTTGAAATATTTTTATACTAATTTATAATCTTCTTTCATATACTGTGATTCACAGTGCTTCACGTAAACCATAGCAATAGAAATATTTATTTCTCAAATATATCAGTTAGAACAGTGTCCCCTTGTCGCAAGATGAACTGCGGGAATATACGCGTATAAATATGATGTTTTATGCACATCCCAATCCATCTCTTGTTTATTTGTAAAAAATTGCATCATCGTGTGTAATGTTCTGATGAATCTTTCAACTACCCTGTGCTTTTGTGGGCAATAAAGTGATGTTTTAAACTTTCAAACTGCAAACAAGATACATGGTGACTTATTGCAGTGATTGCAAATTTTTATTTTATAACTTTTGCAAAATGCACAACTTCGTTGCAATTTCTGCAGACTATCTGATACTCCTTTCTGATCTTTATCATAAACTAGAGTCTTGTTTCTCCACCAAGCATTGTCTTGCTAAATTTTTTCGTTTTTTGATAAATTATTATAACCTTTACATGGATGTTATTTTCTCCAATTCGTAGTCAACGGTTGTCTTGTCGATTTATTCCGATATCACAAATTATGGTTTATGATTATGTTCATTTCTACTCTACTCACCTTTTTGTAATTACTCACCCATGTCTCTGTAATTTGCTAATGTAGCTTTTAATGACAGCATTAGTCCTGTAAAAACTGTCTCCGTCCATTGACCCTTTGGTACAAAAGCGCTATGCTAACAATTCTAAATATTAAAAACACTCTTCTTAAAGTTCGTTTGTCACTTCAAAAATAGTAAACGGTCCTTGAATCGTGAGTTAGGCACTTTTGCCTTGCCTAGAGAACACCAAATTCGACAAGCCCATTTAAAACCAGTTACAGAGAAATTCATAACTAAAATGATTTGACTTCGGCATAAAAAATCTTCATAATCCATTGAATTCTTCGAAATACAATAATTTTGGTAAATTATCCTGCTATAAAACTTTCAATTTACATAAAACTACTTTAATTATTAAATTTACTTTCTTATTAGGATTTTTTCAAAAATATTCTAACAAACGAGTAATAATAAATTTTCTGATATAAAAATCTTGAATGCACAATACAAATAGTTCTTTAACATTTTAATGGGTAGCACATAAAGAACTAGTTTCTTTTTATAGGAGTTATCCATCCAGCCGACAAATCCAGTCGTTGGCTAGTAAAAAGAATGAGGAATAATATTTTATTGCACATAATTTTGAGTTGATAAAAAATCTGTTGTTGCTAGCAAAATGTTTGTGAACTAGCATTGTCGTGATGAAAAATGATTTTCCGTTTCATGTTTGCTATTCGAAGAACTGAAATTATATTGGAAAAACATATTGTTGTATAGCATTGCGCAGTAACCGTTTTCCGACTTTGTAAAGGAATTGTACCTACATGGTCTGCTTTTGAGCCAAACGTTGAGATCGCCTGTTTTAACACACTGCGAGAACGAGTAACGTTTGTCGGATTCTCCTCTAATTGGAACACACAAACAAAAGATTGACTTTTCTTCTCAGGTTCGTACAAAAAATCAATGATTCGTCACCAATGACAATGTTATACACATTTTTTGAACTTCCGTTGTTAAATCTATTCAAGGTTTTTCGGCACCAGTTGACTCAAGCTACATTTTGTTCATTAGTTAGGAGATGTTGGATCCAACGGTAAACTTCGTCGCATTCAATTCCTCATGCAGGATCTAATATAGGGAGGTCTTTGAAATGCTCAATGAACGCTCCATCTCAATAAATGCTTGATGTCGATCTTCCATCACGAGCTGACGCACAGCATCGATTTTTTCCTGGATAACTGCTGTCCTTGTTACACCAGAGCTGCACTCATCGGTCAGACTAGAGTGTTCACTTCGGTATTCGCGGTACGAGCAAGAAATTGTGGACTGATGTTTACCTTGGATGGGCCAGACAATTGGATGACTTATATTGTCAAAAAAAAAGAAAAAGAAACAACAAAGAAGGTAGTGCAAAGAAGGCGGTGTTATGGTTTGGCTAATGGTGATACTAAATGTGATTCTGTCACATAACTTAATTAATGGCAAATTTGGAAAAAAGGATTATTTAGACTTACTTCAGGCATTTATTGTATCAATTTGCAAATTAAATTACGATGCTGATTTTTTCTGGCAATCGGACGATTCCACAGTTCATAATGCTAAAACCGTTGGAGATTTATAAAAGATGGTGAAATTAAGAATTTGAAATGGCCAGCTAAGAATCCTGATCTAAATATCCTTGAAGACATTTAAAAAAAAATTGTCAAATGATTTATGAAGGTCCGCAGTTTAAAAATGTTAAGGAATTGAAGGAAAAGATCAATAGCACAATATTGCATGTAAACTCAAGGAAGCGAGACAAATTAAGCACTGTACTTAACTATACAACACAGGCTATCCAAGCTATTAATTGGACAAGGAAACATTTGTAATCTGTAAAGTTTAGAAAGTTTGCGTGAAAAATTCTGTGTACTTATTCTTACATATTTCAAATATTTGGATATTACTCAATAATTTATATTTTTATATAAAGCTTCTGCACTAAATAAAAACCCCTTAAAAGTTTTAAGTTAAAACTCATACATATTTAATAATAAAGCAATGGTTTAAATACACCAATAATCAGTGTTGTCTTATTTATAATATAAATAAAATTTAAACAGCAAATCAATTTTATTTATGCCAATGGCTTTGCCCCAATGTGATATTCGAAAATTAAATTTGTGCAAATATCTAAAAAATCTTCACATATCCCATGATGACATTGTCAGGCAGGTAACAGTCGCAAAATCCACTGTCACAAGTGCTCTTAAAAATATAAGGAGACTCTTTCTGTGAAAAAAAGAAAGAAAGTGGCCGAAAAAAGAATTCATGGAACCACAAAAAGTAAAATAAAAGCACTTGTTGCAGCCTTTAAAAGTAATGCGAGTTTTTCGATGAAAGATGTTGCCAAGAAGTGGATATGTCTTCGTCTTACGTACAAAAAGTCCATAAACAGGCTAATCTGCATTCATAAAAAGTTAATCTTGCACCAAATCACAAATAAAAGCAGAGTAAATTTTAAAAAAACCAGAGCACGTAAATTATACGATAAAGTTATTCACAAATACTATTGTGTGATTTTGGATGATGAGACCTATGTAAAGGCAGACTTTAAGGAGATACCAGGACAACAATTTGTAAGGGTTCACCAAATGTATGGCTTTACTTATTGGTTCGACCCTTACTGCGAGATCTAATCTCGAAATTATAAAAATGCTAACTCTATTGATATAGGTTAGAACTGGGCTCACCAACTA
>JBBMKC010059288.1:0-17607 GCA_037834085.1 Bipalium vagum | reverse complement strand
TAAATCGGTCCCTCCTTGCGGACCCTGATCTAATCTTGGCAATTTAGGTTCGCCATTGTCAAGATCAGATCCCTTAACAATAATAATTAATTACTTAATCGGTCCCTCCTTGTGGACCCTGACTTAATCTTGGCAATTTAGGTTTGCCATTGTCAAGATTAGATTCTTTTTAGAAATAATTAATTGCTCATTTTTTTATTTTTTAATTAATTAATTAATAATTATTTTTATTATTATTATTATTATTATTATTATTATTATTATTAATTTATTTCTGATCTCTCGCGGTCTTATTAATTAATTACTAATTATCAATTTAAACCCTATTGTGGTTTTTACCATATACTTTGCAAGGGTTTTCAAGGATGTGCCCTTGGCTAACCCAACATTTTTTAGAGGAACAGCAAAAGCATATCTTGTAAATAAATCAATTACTGTTAGAATAATTTAATAATAATAAATTTATATGCAAAGGTTTAAATATGACACTGTCAAATTTATTATTCACCTAACTTTTCAATCTACCTTCGTACTGGGTGTTCGTTAAATCACATACCAAAAAGAAAAGTTAATATCTCTGATGATCTTAATGCAAATTTGTTATAAGTGTAATATTCAAAATATAATCTTGTATGAAATTAATTCAAATTGTAATCTTAATGACAATGTATGAGTCACTTATCATGGTAATTTGTGCATTGAAACGACGTGGTGTAATGAATATTCCAGAAAGACCTGCCATTACGTTATTATATCAAAAATACCTGAAAAGCGACTAAGTTGAGGACAGTATTCGTCCAGGAAAGACTTCCAAAATAACAGAAAATAAAATTAAATAAGTTAAGCAAGTTTTGAATAATGAATCTTCAAAAAGTGTTCGGACTGTTGCACGAAATATCAAGCACATCGAATAATGTGAGAAATTATTGACTATAGACCATACATAATGCATATTGTGCAACATTTAAATAAGGAAGATATGGACTTGCGTGTATAAATGTCGAAAAAGCTGATACCGTTTCGTGAAGATCACACAAATAATGGCAACATAATTTTTCTGATGAATCAACTTTTCACATTTTCGGATTTGTGAATAAGCATAATTGCCGATGTTGGGCGCCATCTAATCCTTTTCACAACCGTCGAAGTTATTCATTTTTCAGCCAAAGTGAACTTATGATGTTCAATGTCTAGAACGCAAATTATTGGTCCATTCTATTTAAAAGATTAAACAATCAACGACAATATTATCTAAAAATTTTAAAGGATTACTTTTATCCTATCATCTAACGAAAATGACTTAGTAATAAGATCATCTTGCAACAAAATATAGCTCAAGCACATTTTTGCAAAGATATTAGCGTATGGTTAAATGAAAAACTGAAAGGACGGTTGATTGGTAGAGGTGATCCAATATCTTGGGCACCACGTTCTATAGATTTACCTTCACTCGAATTTTTTCTACGGGGAACATTAAGACAAATATTTACAAAGCATTCCTCAACATTGACGATCTGAAGAAAAAGATTGAGCAAGAAATAGATTCCATTAAAAAGATACTCTACAAGGAGTTTGTGATAGTATTGTAAAAAAACTAAATTTTTGTATTGATGTTAATGGTGACATTTTAAAGTAGTATATGTAACAACTTTTTCTATGAAATAAAACTTTGGAATATGATCTTTCTTAATAAAAAGGTTTTTTTAATTAAGTAAAAAATAAGATCCTTGTTACATTTTCTTTTTCTGGACACCTTGTATATTTTCACGAGGAATTATGTTTAATAATGCATAACTCTGAAATTTTAACGGAGAAAATGCGCAACATCTAAAGAACTATGGTAGCATTATTTATAATCAATACTTACGCTATACAAGTATAAATGATTGATTCACAAAAATTACAATCAGATGTAATTTGAAATTAAAGAAAGACAGGTTGGTTATTACACCAATCTTTTATCAATAATTTTAAATCTTCTGAAACCTTGATAATCAACATAGATTCCAGCTACAATTTATTTATGAGTCAGTGTAGACCCTAGATGGCTTTGTTCTGAACAAGTTATCAAAAGCGACTATAAGGGATCTTCGAGTTATGCCTCTACATTTATAAAATATTTGAAATTTTGATTAAAATACTTATGATTTTTCAAATGAAATTTGAATTCCAAAAAATATTTTGATGAGACCTCAAAAATACAAAATAAATAATCATAAACTCATTCCTATTGTCGAGTAATGAATTTTTAACAAAATGAAGATCCAATACTTTTAACATATTTATAGAGATCAAAACTTCCTTACATTTATTGTAGGACGATTAAAAATTCTAAATGGTCAGCTTATAAAGTATAACAAGAACTGAGATTGTCTCGATGTTAGGATAAGAATTTCATGGAATAATAATTACTATATTAAAGTTTTGATTTTTTCAGTATTTCTATTAAGAAAATAAAAATCAAGAAATGTTTTAAAGAAATTCAATTTTTATGATATTTTTTTTTATTCCATGTTTAAAATGTTTTGTTTACTAATCAATTTACAAATTATAAAAATATTTAAAATTAAATCATTTCAGACTTTTTAATAAAAAACTTTAAAAATGTTGAATTTTCGTACAGTACTCAAATTGAATTTTGATTAAAACTACTTGTTTTAATATATTATTTTAGTGTGCGATTAAAGAAAAAGGTATGCTTCGTTTAAAATGAATTTAGTTTATTTATGTTTTTTGAATTTTTTAAATGAGTAGTGTATAAAATATTAAAAAACTCATGACTATATGTAATTAGAAGTCAATATAACACAAATTTTAAACGATAATTTAAATTTAGAGAATTTGTAACAACGAGATGTAATGACTGAAGGTACTAATATTACTGTTATTTTCGCAGATAAATCCAGTAAAATATATAATACTGAAGTAAACTTTTTTATAAAATGCCATTTATTTTTATTTATGTTATTAAGCTATCAAAGCAAACTGTTTACATGTTTAAAAAATGTGTAGCTTTATCACTTGGAATTGATGAAGAAAAATATTTCGGTTTCTATTTTCAAGATGACCAGTAAAAAGCTTTTTTTTCGTATATGTTATTAAGATATGGAAACATTTAATTTATAGAAAAAATAATTATTGGCTTAGTGATGATAAATATTTACTTAATTATGACAAATGCGGTAGCCATTTGAATGTGTTGCATTTTGCTTTTAAGTATTGCATTTATTGATTATCTCAGCAATTGATCTATCACTCAGGCATGTTTACCAGTTTGACTATTGGACTGCAAACCAAATAACGAGACATTTGTTTTATCACGAACTCAAGCTACAACTTTACAATGTAAGCTATTCTCTAGTAATTTATACAATATTGAAATAATTATATTTAATTAATTATTATTTATAAAGCTTAAATAATTTCTATGGGAAAATTTGATTTTTTTAAAAATGTGCGCTTTTCGTTGTGTTTGTTTTATCTGAAATATTTTAAAACAATTTTATTTTCATAAGTTTACAGAACTAATTTTATAATTTTCTTTATTGATTATTTTTCCATTCGATGGGTTATTAGTTTTTTCAATTTTGAACTATTAATCATTAAAATTTCAATTAAATATTATCCTGATACGCAATGAAATATTTTTCTAAGATTTATTCACATTAATCACAAAATCAATGGAAAATTCATGTCTTTATTAGAAATCAATAATAGTTAATGTGAAATTTTTTTGTATATTTAATAGTAACAGTAATATTATTATCATTATTTTATTGAGATTGGGTAAAGTAAATGTAAACGGTTGATTTCGATAATCAACATGATTGATACTTTGTGAATGGAGATGATGATAAATGAAGTTTCAAGGAGTTAATTATTATTAAAGTTAGAAGAATGTAATGTCGTTTTTGATTGGTTTATAAAAGTGCATTTTTGATTATTTTTCATTTATCATTTGTATTAATCTGTTCTTTAACGGTAGAGAAAGATTTTAGAATTTATGGTTTGTTAAACAATCCATTCCTTTTAAAAAATTGATTAATTTATTTTTAATGACAGTTTTCTAAAGATGAACAATAAATATATTGTATATGAATTATAATATTCAATGTATATAATTATGTCTATAGTTCTTCAAGGTAATTTGATTAGTTTCCTGAAAAAATATACTAAATTTAACATGAAACCGGATTTTACAATTGATTTCTTTAAACTTTAAACCGTTTACATTACGCTACATTACCGTTTTCTTTGAAATGATTTCTAAAGACATCTGAAGAACATTAATTACTGATTTCCTATTTATCATGGCACAATTAGCTGAAATTATTAGACTTATTTGATTCGATTAAAAGCACAGTATCCATCATTTGCTGGTAGATTAGATATTGTGTTTTGACTTTATTTAACTAAATTCCTTATCTAATAATAACAACTCTTTCCAATTAACCTCTTTAAGGAAATTTATTTGAAATAAGGTCATCAATTTAGTGGTTATAAATAATTTTTATTTCTCCATTCTAACTAGCAAACATTTTGCCTTTTACCATAAATACATTTGGTTCAATTTGACAATATCCTCGTCATTTGTTCCTTTCTAATTTTTTGTCTGAGTGTGTCTACGAGGTGTGCCTATGTGCGTGTGTGTTATATATTTTCTGTACTTCGTTTCTTCATTACTGAGTGTCTGGAAAAGATTCTAATTCGTGTGCTTGGTTATTGACATTTGATGACATTATTTCTTCATTCAGGGCGATATTCAATGCAATAGCAGCAGTCAATGCTTTCAGTTACTTGCCATGACACTACGATTGGACGATGAGGACCACGACAATGAAGATGATGAGGCTACCGGTGGCGGCGCTGGTGACCGCAGTAGGAAACTGAAAAGGTTTTTTCACTTGATTTTGAACATTCTATTTATTAATAAATGTATTTCGATAATAAATTTCTGACATCAATAATTTTGAAATAGTGTTTCGACATTCATGTGCAAAAAGATTGCAAAAGCCAATGATCATTTATTTAATAATAATTGGGTTTCTGTTTTGGAAGTATATTTCCAATCTTATCTAATGTCACTTAAGCAGCCAATTGTGAAACGAAATAAATCGATAGTCAAGAATTAAAATAAATTTAAATTTCGGCTTATTTGACAAAATTATTCAGGTCTCCCTCCATTAAGATTAAATGTTCTCGGGCTACAATGCATAATTAGAGTTTAATTGTTGCAATGACTCGAAACTTTTAGGAAACAGAGCATGGGAATTACTTTTGCGATTAATTATAACATTGAAAGATTTAACTAATTTTTTAACAAATTATTTCAAGCTGTAATGTCAGTCGTGTTGTGATGACTGCTTAAAATGATAATCTAAAGCAATATATTTTCAAAAGTCGGTAATTCAAATTAATAAACTTTATGCAGCTTTTATTGGATCAAATAAAAATAAAATTTCAAATAAAAATAATTTCAAAAAGTGAATGAAATAATTCAAGTAAAATATAGATTATCTTTCTCGTACAGATGTAAAATATCCAATATTATTCTTTATTCATCCTAATGCGAATTAATTTAAGATTAAAAGTGAAAAAATCACCATTCCAAGAAAAATAAAATACAGTTGAAGAAATTGATATATATCTTGTGAAAAGTGATAGTTTAATGTTAGTTATCTAAAGGTTATATCTGCTCAAACATTAAAGATGTAAGTGTAATAAAGGGTAATAATAAATGTAAGTTTAATAATAAATAACTTGAAAAATATAATTTAGTTTAATAATTAAATTTTATTATTATTTATTAATATTACAAAATTAAATAAAAAAATTTAAATTTAAAAAGGAATTAATGTTTTAGCGTAATTACTATATTATAATTCTGTTGTCCCATAAAAAATGACGCTTTTTATTAAACTTTCAAATGATAGCTTTTTTTACTAGGCACAATTTACGAACAAAAATAAAATCCATTATTTTGACAGACAAGACCCCAACTCTCGGTTATCTTTTGTATTCCATTTTTATACTGGAGTACGACGTATGTAATAGTTGCTTAGTTCCACAAAGACTATATAGATGTCATTAATTTTTATGAAATATTAGGCTTTGAGTTATCCACTTTTTATAAAATCTTCTTCTGATGGATTACAGAGGGACACTTTTCTTGTCAAATCTTCATGTATTTTCTTCAATTGGGAGTTTAAACTTTTATCTTCCGGCAGAAATTCAAAGAGGATTTCCACAGTTCCAAAAATGGGCATAAGTTTTTTAAAAATCACTGTACTTTAGGAAAAGTATCGAGCGGCTCACATGTAGATAACCATTGATATTTTCTGTTTTAAAAATTAAATAAGACCAACTTTTCATCAATGACAACAATTGTTTTAAAAAATCGATAGCAAATGAATTTTTAAAGTGAATTACAAATTTCAAATGAATATTTGCCTGACTTTCCGATAATTCATAATTGTCGATTCGAGGATCTCTATATGTTTCCTCAAAATAATATATATGTCTTTGGGTCGTGGTGGATTTTGAAGAACTAATTGACGAATTGATTCAGACGGCTTGGATTCAACAGATTCTTTCAAGATATTTTCATCAAAATATTTTCAAGATATTTTCACCTTTCCACAAGCGGGTTGACGTTGAAGGCTGGTGTCACCAGATTTGGTGATTTTGCAAATCACCTAATACTTGTCCTCTTGTATCAGGACTTTTGGAAATTTTTTTTTCCAATAATATCGTAAAATTAATAAAATCTCATCTGTTACAATTATATTTGAGGTTTAAAAATTATTAAAAAATTTTTTGTAAAAATGTTTTTCATAGTTATTTTTAAAAAGTTAATGGAATTTTAAAATAATAATGAATTATTTCATTTCTCTTCAAACAAAAAAATGTTTCATTTAAGTCTTAATAACAAAAATCGATTTTTTTGGGACAACATAATAAAAATTAAATTGTGTAATAATAGTGAAAGTGTCTCACTTACTGATATAAAATTTTGATACTATAAAATCTGTTTTAATAATTATAATTCAATAAAATTTTGAATTAATATAGTTTTTTTCAAGGGGTTTTTTATGAAAATTTAAAATTTGTTTAACTGACTCAATTAAATTCAATTAATCAAGACAATTTGAATAAATTTTTTTCAATATGCATTAATTTATTAATAATATTATTTCATAACATGTAACTAGTATGGAATATAGTAAACCATTAACATTATTTCATATTGTCTGTTATGAACAAAGTATTTTGAATGTGTATTTCGTTTTGTAAATAAACACATAATTCAAATACAGTGCTGTGCAAATTAATTTGGACAGACGAAATCTCACACAAGATTTTAAAAAGCTAAAAATACACAAAATTAATAATATCACTACATTTAGTAATCTGCCCACCGTATGTCGCTATTAAACTTTTGATAGGATTTGGCATTGAATTAACTAGCTTGCAGCATTTTCTTTGAGTTCTTTCGTCATAATTCCAGATATGATTAATAGAAGTATTAGCTTTGGTAATGTCCTACAATCATATCATTGCAATATTCTTTGGATGATTGACCATACATTTTCCATTGGACTTAAATCAGGACTATTTTATGGCCAGGAAAGCAGGCGTTTATTGATTTGTTGTAATAATGGTTCTGCTAGCAGTATGAAACGTCGCCAAATCGTGTTGAAAAATATCGTTTCCACTCGGATACAAATTTGATAACTCTGTAAGCACCTTTCTCAAAAGAATATCAATGTATTTATCTTGATTCATCATGCATTTCAATGGTACTAAGATACCCTTGCAGCTAAGATACCCAAAAATCTCCTTTATAACATGTTTAGATGTCTATTGTGTATGATCTGATAAATGGGTTCACCATTTCTCCGTCTCGTCTGAGAAAATTATTTCTAAAATATTCAGCATACCACATTTTGTGTTCTTTGGTCCAAATCAGGCTTTTCTTCATGGGAACTGTTAATAATTGCTTCTTTATTGGCCTGTGTGCTTTCCGGTCAATTTCCAGCAGCCTTCGTCACATAATTGAAGCATTAAGTATTACTAATTTAGTTCGCTTTGGCATAATATCCATAATACCAAAAAATAACAATAATGTAGCAAGAATAACAGTTTTTCTAAAACTTTGTGTAGTTATCATCAAATTGGATTATGAAAGTAAATGTTCGTAAGGTAATCATTTTCTATAAGATATGAAAAACTACATTAATAAAAATTACTTTAAATAAGAGAAATCTGGTAAATTCAATAAATATTTATAAAATAAATTCAACATAACAAAAAGATGTTTTTAACTGTAAAAGTTGTTATTGAAATGAAAATGATATATAATATAATAATATATAAATATAATAATATAATATACAACTTCTGACTTGAATATTAAAAATAAATAAAATATTTTAATTAAAACTTATTGATATTAATGAATATGATCAAATAAAAGTCACTTAAATAGAAGCTTCAAAATATCTTTAATAAAATTTTTCATAAAATAAATTTTTGATTTTTAATCATCAAGCAAAAAGAAAAGTCTGAATGAAAGAATACTACCGTACCTAAAAATTAAAGTTATATTTTTCAGATATTAAACACTCATAAAAGTTTTCAGTAATTTAAATCTATGAATTGAATAAAAATTAAGTAATAAGAGAACTTAAAATGATAGTTTTAAAATAACTTAAACAACCAATCAGAATAAAATAATTTTAAAAAATAATAAAAATTTTAAAACTAATATTTTGCAATATTTTTAGTCCGATTTTTTATACAACCGTTTTAAGTTAAGTTTAGTTGTGGTTAGTTAAACAGAAATTTTTTATTTACCTCTTGATTATTTAATTATGATGCTGATAACAGATGTCACTATCAGATAATTTTATTAGAAATAATTATTTTCTTAAATATTGATCGATAAATCGTTTCGAAATACTGACGTAAATGAATCATTAAAATGTCAAAGGAAACTTCCAGAGATCAATAAACATTTAATAGCACTTTTTACTATTCTATTTTAATATCAATGAACCTTTTCGTTAGAGAAAATGCTGAACGATTTTGCTTACAATTTAGACTTGAGAAAATTATTCGTAATCACCTTTTATTAAATTTAATTTAAGGTGATTAATAATTAAAATCTAAAAACTGTGCTTAAAATATTGATTGTTTTTTTAACCTAAATAAACATTATTGTTTCGTTCAAATGTAAATAAAATATTTTATATGAAATCGATAAATTCTGATAAAAATATCACAGTCCAGTGGTTTTCATTATTAATATTACAGAATTAAATTATTAGACAGAAATACATAAAAAATAAATAAACATGTGTATGCGAAATGATAAATCTTAATTAATCAGACTGGACAAACTTTTCTAATGCCATAACCACATAATTTACCTCAGCTGTTTTAATAAAAGTTTCAGAAAATGTGACCAAATTCGGTTTTCATTTCAATTTTGAATTGGAAATAAATAATATATTGTTGGTAAATATCGCAAAGTACTTCATTATGGGTAAATCAGATAATTGGTTATTTTAATTTTTACTATTACTAATATCAGCCAAACTCGAAACTAATAAGGTTACACTAATGTATTCAATTTTCATAAATAAAGATTAATATATGCACGTTGATATTTACGCTTATATATTAACATTTATATCATTTTTATGTCACATTATTTTCTAAAACGTATCTCGATTATATCTTCAAAGCCAGCAGTTAAAAAATCGATGACGGGTGGTCTGTCATTAATAAGTGAGATTTTAATGTATTCCATCATTCCCAGATTACGGAAACTGGAATTGACATTTGAAATCGCTCTTAATAATAGCACTTTTCATGTTCTCAAATAGACAATGTCAAAAATTTATACGTGGATAAATCACATCGATTGTCAAATTATAATGAACATAACAATTGTAACAAATTGAGGCAAACCTCCACATAGGGTCATTTTGATTCATTGTTTTTTAATACGTAAATTTTGATGGTAATTCAAAAGAACTTCTCGCACCGTTTTGAATAATTTTCTTTTCTGCAATGATTATTCTTGTAACGAGATTAGTACAAAGTTGATTAATCGAAATGATCGAAGAAAATTTTAAATGTAGACTTGAAAACCTCTTAAAAATAAATTTTAATTAAATATTAATTCTAATACTTCATAAAATATTAATTATTAAAATTATTTTAGGATCGATAATAGTTCGTGGAATCTAAATTAAACTCGATTAACTGATTATTATACCGTTAAAATATTTTGAGATTTGAATTTATATTTTAAAATAATATTGAATAAATGATTAATACAAATTATTCATTGCCAGAATATGAGATATTTTAATTCGCGTGTTTTCAAAACTTGAAACAAATATTCTTTGTTTATGAAAAAACAGATGGATCTTCGAAATTTTAATTCAAAATGATGTTGTCAATAAATGAAATCTAAATTGAAAAAATAGAATTTATTGATTTTTAAATAATTATTATTAATGATATTATAAATTATTTAATTAAATAAGAATTAAAATTATGTTCAGTCAATATTTCAGGAAAAATTTAAAAGTATTATTTAAATTATAATAATTATAATTAATTAACACGAATTTACTTAATTATAATAAAATTTTAACAGATCTTTTATTTTATTTACCTGATAAATAATATACAATTGAAACTGAATATCAATGATTCAAAAGTTTCAAACAAATACATATCTATAATGTTAATAAAATATTATTTTAACGAATAAAAATGAGAAATATCGAATTTTTTCGTCTCATTATGAACCCAGTTCTCTTAATTTCTATTGTCATCGGGGTTTATCACTGTCATGCTGAAGAATAAACCCAAACTGGAGCTTTTTTTAAAGAGCGCAATAATGTTTTTATTACACACTGTAACCAACATGGATTTATTTTGTACGATAAAGCATATTGTTCCCATCTTCCGGGCCTT
The DNA here is from genome assembly GCA_037834085.1 of Bipalium vagum. Taxonomy (NCBI): domain Eukaryota; kingdom Metazoa; phylum Platyhelminthes; order Tricladida; family Geoplanidae; genus Bipalium; species Bipalium vagum. Next base: position 6,612 of record JBBMKC010059288.1, on the reverse strand, counting down.
TACGATTTCCCCTTTTCATGTAAATGAAGTCTTATCGTCTCCGCATGATAATCGAAAAATGTGTTCAATTCTTCAGTACTTTGTTTCGGGTTTTCATAAATCAACCGCTTTAGCTTGTCACATCGATAAGGGATGGAGAGTCTGTTCTCTGGAGATCTTCAAGACTTTTATTACCTTCCTTAAATTTTCTAAACCAGTTTTCGTATTGGTTAAGAGGAAATCCTTCATGGGGATAGATTTTCAGAATCTTTCGTGAGGCTTCTTTAGCTTTGGTGCCTTGGACATAGTTAAAAAAAAAGCATTGTCTTATTTGATTATTTGTTATACCATTAGGGTTTCAATAAGAATTATCAAATTATATTTTAAATTTAAATGTGTCGCATAAACGGTTTTTTTCAAACAAATATAACATCTATTTTAACAAAGAAAATCAAATAAATTTAAAATGATTTATTTCATTTTATCACTGCATTAAGTTTAGAAAAACAAATTTGTAATATTCATTGACTTAATTTTGAGTCCTAAGCATTGTTTGGTTGTTCGGAAAATAATTAGATTTTTAGAAATTATTTTGGAATAAAAAAATTGTAAACAATATTCGTAGAATTGTCATTTGATACATTCACTACCCATCAAAAGTATTAGGCAGATAGAATTTTAAATATAACATAAATAGAACACTTTTTTCATGACAAATGTTTTACAGCTAAATTATTTACACTTATATTAGAATTTAACAATCCTTTTCACATTTATTTTAAGTATGAAGAAAAAATATTTATTGCATATTTTATATATCGACCACCAAAGTCGTCTCCGTGAGTTTTAATTGCAGCTACACAAATCCTCAACATATGATTAAGCAATTTCCGTAGAATTTTTGGTGTTATTGCAAGCCATTGTACTTATAGTGTCTCCCAAAGACTTTTCGCTAAAGATGGCTGTTCCCGAATTTTTCTGTCCAATTCATCCAACAGTAAATCAATAGAGCTAAGATCTGGTAATTGAGGAGACCATTCCATGACATGGAGGATATTCATCTGTTCTAACTCCAAAGAGGTTTTGTACATCTTTGTTGGTATGTTTGGAATCATTGTCATGAATATATATATATATATATATCTGGAAATAAACGTCTTCCAGATGACCTCATGATCTTTTTCAAAAATCCTTATAAACATCTTTTGTTATGGTTCTTTATATTTTGTGCAATTGGCCAACATTTTCTATTCCAAAGCATAGCCAAACGTAACCACCTCCAAACTTCATCACAGGCATAAAACAATTTTAAGGTTGATCCATTTGTTGAACTTTTTTTCCTTTATAATAACCGTAAATGTTCACAAGAATGGAGAGATAAAATTCTTGTCAAAAAACCTAGTTTACATCTAAAAAAGTATTTATAACATTATGATGATGTCAGTTGAGGGTGTAATGAATTTCGGTGAATCAATATAACCAGAAGTTTACTGCATCTGATCGGAATGTATGCATCAAAAAATTAAAATTAATCAATATCCATTTTCATCATAAAATTTTAAAATTTGTTATTTGACTACACCAGAACACATGTAGTAAAATGAACACTGTAAAAAGTGAAAGAGGTCTGGTGTGGGACTCATCTTTATTAAACTCTGATTAATTTCTGTAAAACCTAATACTGTATATAAGGCGTAATGTATAAAGTCAGAATTTATTTTAAAGATCTCACATTCAATTGTATTTTTACATTGTATTATTAATTTCATAGTTATGAAGAAATACAAAAAATGAACATCATATCAGCCCAATTATTCGCAAAACATCCTTCAATTAATTATTGGTATACTTTAGATTATTCAATATTTTATTTTTTCTCTTTATAAAATTAAGCATTGAACAAATTTTGTTGAATTACAAAGATCTGGAAACGATTTCGAAAGAAGAAATAATGAAAAGGTTAGCGTTTTGTGATATTAGAGGAAAGTGAATGTTTTTAAAATATTTTTCTAGATTTATTGTCGGCGTGTTGGAAATCCCCTTTCAATTGACTCATTATTTTTGTGCCAAGGTTATCATTTATTTGTATTACGTTTTCTATTCTCGTTTGTTTACAATTAAATCAAAATTATGTAACGATAATGAAAAAGTGATCTTTAATATATTATTCTCCTAAAATTGCGATAAGTTTTGAGAAAGTTTCGAGACCAAAAATAGAAATGTCTTTAATTATATCTGAGATATTTTTGTCTTGTGTTACACGGAAAAATGATTACTTTCATATTCACATTGATTTTATTTCTTGTATAAAAATATTTAAAGCTTAAAAATAAATTGATTTTTCAAAATTAAAGTTAGGGTAAAATCGATATAAATAATTTCCGTTGAATTGTGTTTCTATCAGTCTGACTTAGTCGCATGATGAGTTGTTGCATTTTTATAGCATTACACATTGCTCTTTGAATTAATTGAAAAATGACCAGCTACATCAATATACATTTAGGTGTGGCACTTGGACGAGTCTGCTTACATTATAATATATTTACGAGAATTTTATTTTAATTATTAAGATATTGTTATTTATGCGGATTGTTCGAAAAGTAATAATATGTCTCACCTACCTTGCATCTATGATCCATTTTCACGTTATTTTTGGTTGCTTGGTAGACTAAAAGATCAACTTATAGTTATGAAAGTTAAAGTCAGCTTGAAAAAGTCATTATCAGTATATGAAAAATTTAGTCAAGGAAGAGTTTCTTGTTACGAACAGTGGAATGATCGTTTTAAAATCTATATAATTAGTACTGGACATTACTTTGAAAAAATAAATATTTGAAAATAAAAATTGAACACCTTAAAGAGGAAGTTTTTTTATTAGATTCATTATAAAGGTAATAATAACACAAATGTACATCTAGCACTAAACATTGAAATTCCACAATATCAGATGCTGAGAAAAGGATATTATATAAAAAAGATTATAACTAGGAAAAAGGTCTGCGATCTTAAATATGTAAAAGATCAGAAAGAACGTGCAAAAAAATCACTTAGAAAATCCTAGTTCCATCCGGTGGTTGGAAATTCTTTGTTTTATTGATTAATTCCTTTTGAAAATAAAATAAAGTATAAAGGCTAAGATTTTCTGAAAAATATAATATTTTTTCTATTTTCCTTTTATAAATTGATTTTTTAAACAATAATATAAAATAAATCAATAATTTATGTTCGAAAATATTATGTGAAATTGGAACTTTTTAATAAATCTGTACAAAAATTAGTACATTCGATCTTTGAGTTGATAGATGATTAAAATTGAATCGAAAATTATCGATTTTTAAAAATTATTTTTAGAGGTCATTTTAATATTTTTTAGCACGATAAATTTAAAAATGTAATGAAAATCATCGAAACAGATAAGTGTTCTCTTTCCAAGTTTCCATTATCAAATATAAAAGATTCATTTCCTAATGTAATATTATAGTATATTTTTTTTAATAATAAACTCATCAAATAAATTAGTTTAAATTTAGTTGGTAAAGATAAAAATCGAAAAATTTCTTCTCTTCACCGTGATTTATGTTTTAAAGAAATAATAGAATAAAATGAGTTAGTTTTTCCTGATATTTAAGACAATCCATGTTTAGCCGATGAACTGATGTCTGGTGTCCAAGCTTTGATCGTGTAATTGGTTTTTTGTTGTGTGGTGTTCTCTCCATTTGATGATATTGAATGAGAATGTGAGCGAGCAGACATGAGAATAAACTGTTTGATCGATATATTAAGATCAACAAAATGTGATGAGTTAAGCGAAATGGTGAAGATAAGTTGGTGTAGTTGTGTCTTCAAAATAAAGTTTCACCTGAGATCAGTACCCAGTTTTATTATAGGAAATGAAATAAATTTTTGAAACATTGATAATGACAAATGACTTTACTATATTTTGGTATTCTGTGACCTGACATAAATATGAAGAATGTGTTCTTTTTGGTTCAGTAAAAAGGAAAATTAATCAATTTATTTAAAACAATTTTTAGGTTTTGGAACTTATTAATATTTTCCGTTTAATTTTTATTTTTCAAATAGCGATTTTATCAACTTATCTTATTTTTTACAATCCATAATAATAATAATAAAAGTAAAACGAAAAGAATATACAAATAAGAAAAACATTTATTGTTTGAATTCAATCAAAATTTTCTGATAAAGATTTTTAAATTAATTTCTAATAAATTATTATTAGTTATTAGTTTTTTTTATTGTGCATAATTATTTTCTAGAACTTCAGTTCCTCCACAGTTACTATTGGTATAAATAATAATGGATTTTCTGAAAGCGATAAGAGTAATAGGTTCATAAGCAAATTGGTAAGTTTTCTACCTCTTTAATTTTTATTTTATTCGTTAAATTGCTCATTTCATTTTTTAAAATGTTATTCAATAAACGTATGGTTCCGCCTGGTTGATAAAACGGGAAAAAGTTAAACTTTTTTGTTATCGAATTGGTCAGTTTTGCTTAAAAATCTCATGGTTTTGCTAGGATGATAAAAGTCATTTGATAACACTTGAAATAACAGTGACAAAAAATTTGTGTGCCTCGGTTGTAGTTTGCAGGAATTCGTTTCTTTTTGAATACTCGCTTGTGTGTGATGGTTTGTGTGCGTGAGCCTGTGATTGAAGTGCTATCTTTATTATTATATTAACTGTCGTAGTGCTGTGTTGTGATTATTATTAGAATTTCATCTGCGTGACGCACAATAGAGATACAAAATAAGACAAGACAAATCTGACGGATATCTTATTTAATTTATTGGATTTTATTTGTGAAATATATTAATTCTATCAATTAACGGATCGATATTTTATCAAAACCCTGTTTAACCAGACATGTAAGTTTCAGAATTGAGAAATTTTAAAATTTTTTTCATTGATTTTATTTTATCAGTTTCTTGAATAAATTGAAATGTTTACAAAAATCTCTGATTATTCTCTCTTTGATTTTTTAAATAATGGAAAATCGATAAAACAGATAAATTCCTTTACCCACCCATAGTTTCTTTTCATTGAGATATTTTTATAAATGATCTGTCAATCATAAATTTATGAACTTTCATGTTGAACATCATTGACGTTAACTATTTTATTATATTATTGATTAAAGTCATTATTAGATGGAGTATTATAAACTTCTAATTTAATTATATTATTAAATAATTAATTTATATTATTTTAATTGTCGTGAAAAAAATTTCCAATGGTCTAATTTTTGTTAGAGAAGCAAAATATGTCCACCTACAGTTATTCTCATTCAAGAAGTTCATTTAGTTTTTTGAAATTCTCAAGTGAAAACTTTCAATGAGAAAGTTTATTTTTAGATTAAATTCTAATCATAAATGACAGAATATAAAATGTTTCTGTAAAAATTAATTAATTTTCGATTTTTTTGCAATTTAAATTTTGTTTTCGTTAATTAATTTGCTTCAGAAAAAATTTTAATCAACAAATATTTTTCACATCTGGAACGCGGTTTGTTCATATTTCAACTTTTTTGTTTTTTTTATTGACTAATTGGTATTGGATAGAATTTTCACAGACAACAACAAAAAATAAATCACCGACATCATTATCTTCAACATTGTTTTTGTGATGTAATTTCATTCATAGCACCATCATAATTTGTAGTTGTAATTGATACTATAAAAAATGTACAGAAATATGCGTGGCCGGAAATCAATCATATCACTTTTCACAAGTCTCGAGTTCACATCGATATCCAAGATTTAACTAACAAGTAAATCGATTTTTCATTGAAAAATGAATCCTTTTAAATCCTCTTTCCAGATCATCATTCCGTCGTAAAAGTAGCGCTTTGAGCATTTCCTACGATTTACCAAATATTAATCTCGCTCAGTCTTTTGTAAATTTAGCCAAAGATATAATCAATTTTATATCCCAAAACCACGAGGTAAGAGTTTTGAGTCCCCTTTGTAAATATGAATTTATTTTGTTTATTTTACATATCGCGTAATAAATTTCTTATTCACAACTTTTGAAGGTCTATCTGAATTATAGTTTGTCTGGTGAATTCAAAATCGATATTTCTTGTTTAATTATTTTGAAGTTTTTTGGCTTTTGAATCTATAATCAATTTTGTCCTTTTTTGACAAAAACATTCTTTTTCAAAATTCCTTGAGAAAAATGAATTTTTTCTTTTTAAAAAATACAACATTTATTTAAAAAATCTCTTCATTTCCGTCTGTCAGAGTGATTGTTATGCTATCAGTTTTAACTATATTCTTTTTGTCCGTCTGTAAGTGTTCGCCTGTCATCGGCTCGTCTTTTCATCGATCTTCGACTTGGCAGGGGTGCGCTGTAGAAATATGAAAATATAGACAAATAATTCATCGGCTGCGCAGGTCTTCTTCCCCTAAATCAACATATCAGGTCAGTCCATAAGTTCGTGCGTATTAATAAATATTATGTAAATATAAAAATAAAAAGCGAATGAAATCGATATGAAACATTTATTCATGAAAATAATTACCATCGTTTTCTACAGACTTTTTCCACCTGTCAGGAAGTTTTTTAAAACCATCTGCATAAAATGACAAAGGTTTTGAAGCAAAAAGATATAATG
>JBBMKC010059179.1:0-17609 GCA_037834085.1 Bipalium vagum | reverse complement strand
AAATTTAAAATTAATACTCTGTAATTAGATAATTTTTGAGGATAATGTCTGGGATTTCATTTCTCACCTTTTATTATTCATTATTATTATCATTATTCATTTTCCAATGAATTTGTCAGTGCAAAAACACAATAATAACAATCTCTCTTTAGTTTGCTCATTTAAACAACGACATAGAATATTTTTATTTATATTATTAATAAATCGCTGTTTAATTTTTCTCTGTTATGATTTAACATTCTTCTGTCAAATCTGTTTACAATATCATTTCTCAAATATTCGTAAACAAAATATCGGGTTCCGTTTGTTTTTCAATCATTCAGAATTCTTTTTCAACAATTGGATTTCATCTTTTGCACATTTCAGTAAAATTTTATTATTTTATTTTATTATTAAAAATATTCTTTTTCTTCTTCTTTTTATTATTATTCTTTATTAATCTTTTTATTATATTATTATTATGGTCATTACTATTACTAAATAAAATTATTTTTTTATTTTATTTATTTTTTTTATTAATATTTTTTTTATTAAATATATTTATCACTACTTTTTATATTATTTTTTAAAATAATATAAATGAATAAATGTGTATATAAAAGATTATTTATTAGAGAAATCTGTGTTAAAAGGTGTTTCTATAAATTTTGTTTATATTCACATATTATATTCTGTTCAATCAGAATATTTGATAAATAGTTTAATTATTGTCATTACCGTTTTTATTAAGATTTTACTATGCTTTTTATTACCACCAATAATAAGAAAAATATGTAGTACATAATCTTAATATTTATTATAATTTATTATTTAATTATAAGAATATTTTCGATATTATTTTCTTTTTAGATTATAATTTGAATTAAATTACTTTTTTATATGATAAATAATAATTTATAATATTTTTATAATTATAGAAAACTTAACAATAAAATCTAACGGGTGTATGAACGAACCGTTCCTGTTAATCGTTAATTGAGATTAGGTTAACTTCAATATGAATTTGAAGATGAATTTGATTTATTCATGGTTTCTCTGGTTACGTAAACCTCAATATCACCTTGTATTTTTAAGACTTTATTTATTGTATCACTCTGAAAATAAAGTTTAATATACAATTTACCATTGGAATACGACGAAGTTTTAAAATCTTAAATGAAGTATGATCGAAATTACCATTCACTATTTATAAGAATTATGCAAAAGTTTCTATCACTAAGTATATGATATTATAAATTATAATATTGTGTTTGACTAATATTTTCGACTCAAATAAATTGACTTATAATTATTATAATGATAATGGAAGTTGATATGATGCTTATTCGCCATGGTATGAATTTGGTTTATTCAATCATAACAAAAGAACAGGTGAAGAGTACATAAATATTTACAAAATATAGAGTTATGAAACAGTCGAAGATAAAAATCTGTACTTAGAGATTTAACTGTATTACCAACGTTAAAGAGATCTAGATAGTTATTGATACCTTCAATCTTTCTAAAGTCATAGATTTTTCCGTAAATCTCTATCTGAAAGATGTAAATCAATTATAAATAGTAGGAGAAATTGATTGAATATATTATTTCTTTTTAAGAAAACCCTCTCTTTAAAATGAAATTTTTTACCACCTGATAACTGAGACCATCATTTCCCAAAACACAACAAAATAAATCTATATATATATATATATATTTGTGACCGATTTCATATTTTGTTATATTAAAATTCTTTATTTATATATTTCATCAATTGTAGGAATTAAATTCTAAATTACTTTCATGCAGAACAACAGCTCATTCAGTTCACAAAGGAACCTCATTATAATATTAATTAATATATTTTCATTAATATTTCATACTCAGGATCTTCGTTTGTTTGTTTGTAAATATACTTTGTTGTGGATAATAAGTAAAATCGCTTTTCTTCAATATTACGAAAAAGAAACGCGGTGTTTTGCAGGAAAAATACTAGGAAAAATAGAGATAAATATATAATTATCCTGTAAGCCCAGATTGATGAATATTGTCTTTTTTAAGAGATAGAAGAAATAGTAAACTATTAGTCTTTTAAAATTGTTTAAATTAATTCGATTGATAAAAACGTTGAATTTAACCATCACATTTTTATGTATCTGCAGATAACCTTTCGATAACTTCAAATTACCTTCTATCCATATTTTTCAGTTTCATGAGTATGACAAAAGGTTTTATTTATTATTTTAATTTTCATATTTTATATTTTATTTATATATTACTATCAATTTGTTATATTGATTATTAGTTATTGAATTTTTGTAAAATACTGATTTAATTTTATTAATTGTTATTTATTTAATTTATTAATAATAATTTTATATTTTATTTTGTCTTATTATTTTGGAAAATTAATGTCATATTTATTTATTTTTCTAATTATTATATTTTTTAATTTTTATACAATTATGAATTAATTATATAATTTTTATTTATTTATGTGACTCATTTAATTTATTAATATTTACCTTCATTTATTTTTGTTTTTTATGTGATTTCGGGAAATAATTATAAATTTTGAAAATATTTTGCAAAAAAAATCGTTAAAAACTTTGATATTTTAAATAATTATTTAGAAAACGAATTTCTTTTTTTTAGTTTAGTATGTAACTTTTAAAGAATTATTTTTGAAATATAAAATACCCAATATGAAGAATGAAGAAATCCTGTAATTTGAAGAAAATAAATCATATTCACTATATGATTAGATTTATTCAATAAATTCAATTCTAAGATCATTCAAACTTAATCAACTACAATCCGATATATATGTATAAATATATGTATAAATAACAGAGGTTTTGCGCAAATCTTCTCTTCTTTTACATTGATGAAATCACAATCATATTAGTGGCTGATTAAAATAAAATTGTTTTATTTTATATATGAAATATCCGATTAAGTAATTATTTCATAATGAATGATATACCGATGTGTATTCGTGTGAAATATCTGATTTATAAACAATTTGGCATTTGATACCATTTTAAAACCATTCTGTTATTTGAATTTTATTTGGTGTATGTTTTAAATATTGGAAAGAAATTATTAATTTGTTTATAATGTTATCAGGTAATAATAATAATATTATTTTTTCCGATGAAAGACATACTATCAGAACATGAGATTCGGGTTCTCTATATTTTCTCTCTCAAAAAAGATTTTAGTTGAATGATAACAGCTGAAGAAATCAATATGATATTTATTTAAATATCTGCTACAAACGCATAATGTGTGGATGATTTTGTAAATTCTCCATTTTGGAAAATACAGCTTGTAGAAAACCGTCGATCACAATAATTAGGTTAATGACATAGTTTATCTGACCATTGGCAGAAAATGATTGATTTAAATGAACAACTATTATAATGCATTAGGTTGTCCAGTATGAAATTGCGGATTTTTTATATTATTTTTCAAATTAAAGTTAATCACAAATGTTAACAATAAATTGTTTGTTTATATTTACCAAATTAAAGAGTAACTTTCAAACTTTAATATAAATATAGAAGTAAGCATATTAATTTAAAGGTAAAGTTTTTTTTATCGTTTTTTACTAGGCATGGTTGATCAACAAATTCGAGTACGCATATTATACGAGTTCAAAATTAACCACAATGCATCAGAAGCAACTCGAAACATTAATGCTGCATGGGGTGAAGGTAGTATAAGTATAAGGTCTTCTAGTGGTCGTGAACCGAAACTAATTTGTATATGGTTTGACTATGAAGATGAGTTCGATTTATCTTCATAAAAAGATAATTAAATAAAATGTTAATTAATCCTAAATGATTTAGTTTTACTTATTATAGAAATAATAGCCACACATTTTTATATTCTTTATTCATTAAACAGCAGTTTTTAACTAAAATCACTTATATTACTTCTGTTAATTAACTTTTATACTCATGATTATTCCAAAGTTTTGCGTGATTGAAATGAAAATATTAATAATATTATTACTTTTAAATAAAAAATCTGATATGACAAATGTTTTCTTTACAGCAAATAATTTCTGATTTTTCTGAATTTTTCAGTGGTCGTAAAAATTGATATTTCTCTCAGTAGGAATGGTAAAGGTTATTCCTCTTCATAGTCATTTATTCTTACTAATAAGTATTATGTGATGATCTCATTTGCAGAAATAACAGCCGGCTACTCTCTGTGGGGATTAGCTTTCAGTAATATAATCAAACTTCATAATATGTTGGGGAAATGTCAATGGGTGTGGGTGAACGATAACAAATAGACCAAAATGTAGAATAAAATATCGTAAAATTTGAGTTTAACAGTTCAAGTAATGCTTAATTGCAAAGACTATAATTGTGAAATTAAACTAGCGAAACGAAGAAAAAAATCTTATCAAATTAAAAAAAATAGTATAAGGTCCACCAAACACTTCACAAGCTTTAATTTGAGTATTACCATCTTAAGTAATAAATAATCACGGGTCAAATATTAATCAAGAAAAAAATTAGAATGAACCAAAGTTCACATGAGGAAAACCTTGAAAACCGGAAGTAACGAAGAACTACGGGAAACAAGTAGGTCCGTGTGAAAACATCCAAAAGTAAGTAATTGTAGGTCATATATCAAAGAAACAATGAACTAATTAATTAACATCATAATCAGATAAGAGGGTGTTTCGCAGCCCACCCTATTGCTAATTTATATAATTAAAGTAATAATGAAATGATTGATTAAAAATGATAACCTCTGAGTCCAGTAAAATAAACCACAAATTATTATAATTATTTACAGATCATGAAAATTACACTTTTTTCTAAATTGTACTTCAATAGAAAACTTGCATTTTTCCATAAATTAACTTTGTAGACAAAAGTTCAGTAAATGAATATAAAATTAGTCTACGTTTTGCAAAATACAAGGTCATCAAGTTTCATAACCAAGCTGGACCAATCATGTCAAACTGTAAGTGACAAAGAAGGATTACAAACAAAATATTATGATGGTTTTGCATTAAATTAAAACCCTTCGATTGATTTTTCAAATTATCGAAAACCACATAATTTTTTTACTTTATAATTCCAGAATTTTCGAATAAATATCTATTAAATAATAAGGAATGATAAAAATTATTCAAATACTAAGGAAGTAAAATTAAAATTATATAATTATGTTAAAATATAGAAAAACAATAATAATTATAATAATTACCATAATAATTATAATCATAATCATAAAAATAATTTTGATAATAATATTTATTATAATAATTATAAAAATAATTTATTTGAATGCAAACATTTTTCTCCGATTTTGACGAGTTATTACAGTTTGTTTTAATGATTATTGAATAATATTCATAAACAGAAATTGTTATGCAAACTCTGAATTTTTCGTTTTTATTTATTTAAATTTTGTAATTATGACAAATTTATAACAACATTTGCTATGAAATGTCATTTACATCTAAAAAACGAAAAGAAAATTGAAGATAACAGATTTTTTTATATTATATAAATATTTTATTGAAAATTAAAAACGTTTTCTTCTAAATATCATAATTTTATTTCAATATAATTCATAAATTAAATGAATGAATGAATGAATGAAAAAATACAAATTTTCTCTCTTTACGAAAGTTTGAAAATTCTATTTATTTATCCAAACGTTCAAATAGTCTTAAAACATTTTTTGTTTTAACTAACTAAAAATGATTAATAATTATTTAACTCAAAATCATTAATTATTAACTAATTAAATAAAGACTGATTACTTGAAATGATTAATTAATTGATTTATTTATTGAATGAATTGTCTGTCTAAGGAAAAATACTCTTCAAATGAATCTATTTATTACAATACATAAAATATTTTTGCTTAAGGGAAAAAATATAATTCTATAAAATAAATGATTGAATTCTAGGGACACGTCGTTTCTTCTTACAATTTTAGAACAAGTCTGACAATTACACTAATGAAAACTTTTCTCATTGATGGACAGATTATTTTAAGACCTTAAGAAGTAGGGACCAAATAACCTAAAGTAGGATAGAAAATAAATTTTTAGACTATCATGGATTTTTTAATAAATTATCTGTTTCAGCTAACTAAGCCTGATATGTTGTGACATAAGAAGGCTCGTGAGACCATTGGGTATTTTTAATTTTAAAATCTTTTTATAATGTATTGGTTTATTAATATTGAAATTTTTAAAATGACACCTACTTAAAACTGATGTTTAGAGTACTGTGTTTTAAATATTGTGTTAAGTATTATAGAATTTAATCAATTAATAATTGTTTTAATAATTGTTAAAGATGGTTTTTTAATTTATGATATTTTAAAACCCCATGGTTTGATAACAGATTGTTTGAATATTTAGATTACTCATTGGACTTAATAAATCAGTGAAAACATGTCTTCTCTGATTGATTACAAACCGAGAGATGTTACTAATGATTATATTGAAATATTATAATGAAATATTGAAGATACCTAAATAAAGTTTTACAAGTAAAATAATATTCATATATAAGTACATACATACAATTAGGTTAAATATTCCAAGTTCTGTTATTTTACACTGCTATCTGAAAGTATAAAAAATTGTAAAAGAACTCTCCGACTTAAAAGCAAATAAGAATCCGAATCATAACTAAATTTTTAACAGCTCCGTGGCTAGTTAGACGAAAATTGGTCTGTGAAAGAAATCTTCATCTTATGTGTAAAGTGAAACTAGTTATTTTTATAAAATATCATTACTACAAAAAAAATTCCATTGAGTAGAAAAGGTCAAAGTAATGAGTTAACGAAAGTGAGAAGCCATGTGAAGTCTTGCGTCTCGTAATTTCGTGCCAAGTGGAACGTCTTTTCGAATATAAATATCATTTTGAAGCTATATGTGACTGAAGAAATGTAAAATTCGAATCTTGCACAAAGTGATTTTTGATTGCTTAGTGATTGAAGAAACATATGCGAGGATATCAATTTGTTTCAAAGGATGATGAAATGAATTATAACGAAATTTCTCGTGAAGGAACAACATTTCTTTGAATTGGGCTTCTATGTAATTCCCGACCGATGGAATAGGTGCTTCAATGTAAACGGCGGTTGAGTAGAGAAATGAGACCTAAAATCTATACGTATTGTTAAAAGAATGTTGACTTCATTACTTGTAGTACTATACAGCACCAGAAGCACTGGTATATTTTTTTTAGAAATCGGTTATGTTTGTTTAAAACAATTTATTATTATAAATATATAAAAATCATATAATAAGCATTTGCAGAAATAAAATTCAGAACTAAATTCCGAATTATAAAACTAATCCTAATCAAATTTTAACATAATAAGTTTAAATCTATAAGCAGATTTCATAAGACTGCCTCTCAACATATTAATGGAAAGGAGGAGCTTAAAAATTATCTGACAATCACAGAGATTATTGTCTATTTATTAATCTCCCAACCCAAAATATAAAGAATCCGTAATTTTCAAAAACTAATAGGTAAAAAATGTGACCATGTTTTGTTTTCAACCTACTTGGGTTAGATAAAATACTTGATGAAATGCAATGGATTAAAAGAAAACCTTGTCATCGATTAATTAAGGGAAAAACATGATCCAAGAAATGTTTAGTAAAAATGTTTCCATTAACTTTTCACTATGTTTTTATTATTTTGTTTTATAAATAATCTCTCAAAAGCTCGCAAAAAACAACAAAATCAAAAATGATTTTTATAATTGTCCTTTGATTTTCAATTTAATTTCTTTATTTATAATTAATCGACACATTTGTTTGAATGAATACCGACAACTTAAAATAAAACGTTGACAAATTCGAATTCGTTGGTAAACGCCCATACTCAACTCGTCTCTGCAAAATACTCAATCACTCGGTTGCCAACCCAATATATCAATTTATACTTTTTCATAATTAATATAATCAATACAATTTCAATATTTTTATGCACATTTCTAATGCTAATTTAATTACTTTATCAAGCGAAAAACGTTTTGAAGAATAATTAATTATTTTTATACGATATCTAAATAATAATGGTTTCATCAATTTTCTGAACGTTTTCCAATAACACAGTTTTTACGTAGTCGGAATTTTAAATTTATTCTTAATAAAGATAATATTTATTTAAATTATTTATATTTTCTTTGGAAATATATACTAAAATATAAACTAAATTGATTGATTTTACGCATAATAAATATCATAATATTTTTCTTATTTATTTATTAATTATTATTTCTTATAATTATATATTAATATTAATTTTTTCATTATTACTATTATTATTATTATTATTATTTTTTTATTATTATTATTAGCATTATTATTAGTATTATTAGTATTATTATTATCATTATTTTTATTAAA
This sequence comes from Bipalium vagum, assembly GCA_037834085.1. Classification (NCBI taxonomy): domain Eukaryota; kingdom Metazoa; phylum Platyhelminthes; order Tricladida; family Geoplanidae; genus Bipalium; species Bipalium vagum. The sequence continues at coordinate 9,214 of JBBMKC010059179.1, read as the reverse complement.
TAGCATGAATAAAATCATCATTATATATAAAAAAAATGTTTCAAATGATGAATTTATATAAATTATTAATTCATGTCTATCTAGTTATTAAAATATTTTGAAATATGTAACATCAAAAACTGATGATTTAAACAAATAATTCTACAAAATTGGTGTTAGAAAATAAATTAAAATATGTTTTAAAATATTTTTTAAAAATTTTAGATTAATTTACTTTAAATTTAGAATTTTATCGATTTTATATTAATATATTTCACCTTCCCTCAGATAAAAGATCCGTATAATTTTTCTTTAATAAATAAATTTTAATTAAATTTTGCAATTAAATATCGATGGTTTTCTCAAATATCTTATTTTTATATCTTATATTAATAATTTTTCAATAATAAATTTTATGATATGCTAATGTAATGTGATAGTAAATAATATTTGAAGGGTTAATATTTATCTTAAATCTTTTATTATAATTTATATAACCATAACAAAATATATAATACTTTATTTTACTGTCTACAGTGCATTATATTTATTTAATTAATTAACAATGGTATCTTCCAGAAAGACAGGTATTATATTATAATATTATAATTTAATAAAGCTCATTAATTGGTGGATTAAAATTTTCCTTTCAGAGATAAAAAAGTTCATAATTTGTGAAATAAATTAAGATTTTTTGTTGAAATAAAATTAAATTGATAATCCAAGAGAAAACGAAAGTGAATCTTAAAAAAACAAAAGTAAAATTATTTTTTATATGTTCAAAGTCCTAAATGATCATAAGCATCATCATCATTATTATTCCACTATATATACCTATTAATAACTAATATAAATTTATTAATAATAATAAAAAAAATAAAAAATAATATAATAGTAATAAAAATTAAATAAAATAATAATAATAATAATAATAATAATAATAATTAAAAAAAGAATAATAATATTATTATTAATAATTATTAAAATGTACTTATATCAAATATTTAGGTTTATTTAAAGCAAATAAATATTTAATTCCCATTTAATTCTTTTATAGTATTAGTTATCATTAATTTTAATTTAAATATTATTTTAGGATTTTCTATATTCAATAATATTATTGGTTTTTATTGATTTTCCTTCGGGAATAAATGTATTATTGAATGTTAAGAAAAGAACTCTGGATATTCATTTTTGGAGAAATTAATTATTTCTTGTCTGGGAAAGAAATGTACTGTTTAAATAGATGATTATTTTTAACACATGATAAAAGTTGTACCTTGTATCAGTAGAAAGATAATAAGCATTACAATTTCATTAATAAAACAATAAACCAATTTAGTATAATGTATTAATTTTATTGATATCTAATTTTTTTGTATTTATCGAGGGAACGTCTTGTGAGAAAACATTAAAAAAATTTAATTTGCATATTATTCTGTAAAATATATGGATTAGTATTAGACCTGGCGCACCATGGAAATCTACCAGTCATTACAATAAAACGAATATAATTGGTTACCAAAGCATCTGGTGGATGTAAGCTTTTTATATTCTCTCTCGTTACTTAGAAAGTTCAAAAAATTATAAATGATTATTGTTATTATTATTAGCCTGAAAATAAAGATTAAAAGGGTTTGTTGAAAGATATTTATAATAAACTTTAATTTGGAATGGATAGAAATTCCTTAAAAAGAAATAGTTCAAGAATAAACTTAAACTCACCTCAGCGATTAATGATTGTCCTCCTTTCGAGGTTGAAATATTGATCAAACTTCATTACTTCACGTTTTGAATTTTTTCTTAATTAATGTAATGTTAGAATATAAATCTTCTAGTATATAAATCTTCTTAAAAACCTTTTATAACACATAACATTTTTAATGTCACCATTATCTTCAAAATGAAAAAAATATATTGTTAGCCACCGAAACTAATTTTAAATTAATTTCCATTAATAAATCAAAATGTATATTTTATTAAAAATCAATTATATATATATATGGTATATACAAATCACTTTTTAAAAATAATTCTAAAATTCCAAATTTAAATTATTTTCTTAAACAACTAATTAATATTTGCCTCTCATGTATGATTCACACAAAATGCGTGATTAGTTTCTACAACACCATATTTCTACGATACTTCATAATAATCTTTCAACATTTTCTTTTTTTCCACCAGTTTTAAGATTTCTTAAGACTCATCTTTCTTAAAATGTCATTCTTTTTAAAATATATTATATATACTCTAAACTTGAATTAATTTACCTTGAGGAATTATTTTCAGCTAAGATATTTTTCAAAAAATACAAGGGGTGATGAATTATTTGAAGTATTATTTCAAGGTGGCGAAATATTTTTTATGATTTTTGTGATTGGAATCATTTTGTGGTGGGAGATTAAATCGAGTTTTAGAGGAAATAGACTTTAAAAGAATTCTTTTTATTTTCCAATTTATTTTTATTTTAAAATATCAAATATGATAAGATAATTTATTTATCTTATTATAAATTTATATTAATAATAATAATGATAATATTTATTAGCATCATAATATTTTTAAAAATTCTTTAGAAAATTTATTATCACAAATAAAATAAATTCCACTTCCTTCCACACAGGGTGACGTTAATTTTAAGAAATAATACAAAATAATAATTTCACGATGAAATAATATAAAGTATTTCTACGTTAATGCAAATAAATTCTACTTTTTAATCAATAAATAAAAGACAATTTCTAAAACATTTATCCCATTTTATTTAATTTTTAATTCTTTTCATGACAAAGGTTTTACTGTTTCATGATAGAATATTCTTTAAATGATGCTCACCAGTCTGGGTATTTTTTTAAAATATTTTAATCTCAAAAAACTTTTAGGGATATTTTTCTGGCATCGATTAAAAATTATATTATTTATTAAAGATATTTATATTACAAATATTATTAAAATATCGATAATAATAAAATTTATCTTTGAAAAAAAATTTTAATTTCTTGAATTTGTTTAAATTGATCAACATCAGACATCAATATTGAAAATTATCTCAGAGTTTTTCAGAAAAGATTTTCCTCAACATCCACAATGAGGAATTATTTTAAATTATTATATTTCTATTTTTTCTAACTCGAATTCCGGAACAATAAATATCGAATTTTGTAGAAAAATAGAAATAGAAAAATTAAGTTTTCAAGAAACTTCTGCAATTGTTTGTGTTTAAACAAATCAATTTCATTTATTTGATAGTGCAATTTTGAAAAGGATATTTTCCGTTAATAATTGATCAAGTAAAATAATTTATGTATGATTTCGTAAGTGACATTGGATGAGAAACATGGTCAGCACATTATATCACAGAAAAAAATTTTTAATGAAATAAAAAAAACTAATAAAATACGGAAATAGAGATTCGTCTATTTGAACCTTTTCTACCAGATCCACCTAAGATTGTTTTGTTCTTGTGAAAATACACAGTGTTCATCGAAAGACCATCTTGTATTGCAACTTTAACAGATCTTTCCTTGTCCCACAAATACATCAAATGCAAGCATTTGCTTATATTTATTCTGGAATCTTCAAAAAAAGATTTTCTCCTAATGGATATATACTTTTTATAATGCTTGCAATGCCATGCTAATTGGTCCTTATTTCTTGTATAGATACAAGAAATCATTGGTTTCTGACAACAATCACAATCATCTAAACCATGAAATTGCTTGGATATGGCTGTCACTTATTATGCTATTTATTTTTTCAATTCCATATCTGAATATCGTTTACTACAACGCAGGACATATTTAAATTCAGACGGAATACATAATACTATCATTTACTAGTGATTGCACAATATTTAATCATTTACTTTAATTTCACCTCAGGGGGAAACTAAGAAAGATGATCCAAAAATTATAACTGTGAAATTATCATGATTTTTTAAAGAATTTTAGAAAAGATATCAATTTCATAGTGCCTAGGACAAGCAGTGGACATTTTGAATGCTTTGAAGATCCTTGTTGAATCAAAGTTTTATGACAGAGGAAAAGTGATCTTTGTAAAAAAAGAATGAGTTCGATGAAATTTTACCATTCCATTACCTTACTATTGCGTATGAAGCTTTGACGATTTCCATTAAAATGAAAAAGAAATTTTATGACACTCATATAACAGTATTATCTGTAGTATTATCTGTAATGGCTTATTATAATATGGAAATGGAGCCCACGTTCTGTACGATGTTAAATGATATTTATTTATCAAACAAACATGCCATGACATTGAAATTTACAAATAAAATATCGCTCATTAGTGTCCCCATAAGCTGTGTCATTTTTGTTCAAATGTTTTGTTGATAACATTATTTAAATAATTGTTCGCTAAAACATTAAAGAAAGAAAACATTACTTTGTCACAATGAAATTTCAGAAAAGCGACTTAAATAGAGTTGAAGATTTTATAAAGGGATTTTCTGAATACGCTAGAAATTGAGGAGAAAGTGTCTTTAAAAAATTGCAGAGAGCCATCGCTAAATGTTTTGTTTGCCATTTCATCTTTGATATATGCATGTGATGCATGAGGGTGAGTCAAAAATAACAGAAATACAATAGTATTTCTTAGATTAGCAATATTATTACGAGTAGCAGATGATAATGTAGTTTCGATATTCCAGTAAAATAATACTTCCATCCAAAAATCGAGCCATAGACGCAAATGGTTTGATGATCATGGTATAAATATTAAGGAAGAATATATATATAAATGGAAATATATTTAAAAGCTTCCATTTAGAATATTAATATATTTATTTTATCTTTAATAATGTTTGTTTAAATTCATTTTACCTTCTTGTATCTTTTCTAATAAGTTCGTACAACCAATTATAACGTTCATGAGAAGGTTGTAAATTAATACTTTATTTTCATTTTAAATACGTTTACAGAATTATCTTTAAACATTAGATTTATAAGCAAATATATAATAATTAAAATAATAATAATAATAATAATGAATAGCAATAATAATCATAATAAAAATAATAAATAGCAATAATAATAATAATAATCAATATTTTGTTTTAATTATAGTGTTCTGTCAGTTGCTTAAAACTCTTTACATTCAGACAAATTCTCCATCAAAGGCAATAATTAAATATCGTATACGATACCTGATTAATATAAATAATTTAATATTTCTCATTAAAAACATTAAAATCGATTTTTTATCAAAAAATATTACTTAATTTATTAATACTTTAAATTTATAATTAAATAAAAAAATCTCATTAAAAGTTAAGACTTAACTTATTAAGTTCAATTAGATATCAATTATACAGAGACATTTGAATAAAAATAATTTCATAAAAATATAAAAATTAATAAATTTGTGTCATAAATGTCATAATTTATTTCATAAACATCATTTAAAATTTTAATTAGATTATTTACGTGATCAGATAAACATTAAATATTATTTGAATAAAAATATTTTTAATCAGTAAACTTGTCACAAAATTAATTAATTTTAATTGAAATAGGAAGATTTTTTATTATTTATTTTAGAAAATGGAACGATAAGGAATATACGTGGTAAAATATAAAATTGCTAAATTACCGTTAAAATTCAGAGATTGAGACAATTAGTTTTGACATAAAAATCAACGGAAGATTCAGCCAACTGAATTAAAATTATCTCGTATTTAAAGCTGGAAACAATCGCTCTTCATTAATGACAAAAGATTTAAATAATTTTCCCTAAAATTTCTGGAACCGTGCCATATTACATCAATTTTGGTCAATTATCACTCGGGATTAATATAAAAAATAATAAAAAACAATCATTATTTTTTTCAACTTTTTATTATTATTTTTATATTGTTATTTTTAATATTAATACTATTGGCATTATTTTATTATAATTTTTTACTACTGTTTTTATTACACTTAAAATTTTTATTATAATTATAATTTTTATTAAAATTATATTTTTTATTATTTTTTTTTTAATATTACCATTATTATTATTATTTCTAAATTCAAATTCAGATTCTCTAGAAGCTATAAAAATATAATTTGGTTTATTATGGATATTAAATAATTATAAAGTTTGTATCAAACTGCTGGTTTAATTTTTGTGTTACTATTTTTAATACAATCATAATATGTTCAATTTTTATTGACAGGTAAACATTGACAGAGAAAAAATAACGCAAATATCCCGAGTGGTATATGTCACCGACACATTGGGCAGTGATGCGAAGACCGCTTCGGTTTCGGTGTTTTTTCAAGTGACAGATGAAAATGATAACAAACCTGTATTCACAGAGAATTTTTCGTTTAAAATATCGGAAAACATTTTGACAAATACCTTCGTGGGACAGGTCATGGCCGTTGATGCTGATGAAGGTTAATTTTTATAAGTAATTATATTTCTATGTTGTCATTTAATATGGAATTTAAATCTTTATACTGGTTATATTTAAATTAAAACTTTTTTCAATATGTATTGTACAGGGTGGCTACAAAAAAGATTATATAAAATCTTAACAATATTTTGTATACTACTATACAAAATTAAAAGAAAATGAAATATATATTGTTAATTTGCACTGAAATACATGTACAGAATTCATAATATATGGCAGTCTTTTGCCTAAATAATCTTCTTCACTTGAATGGCTTGAACAACAACCTCTGATATAGTCGACCATGCAATCTGAATAAGTTTTAATAAGTTGTACTTTAGGTGAGCATTACTGTTTTTCTCAGTAATTCCAGATGATAGATATCCAAGGGATAGATATCTGGTTATGAGTGAGACCTCATTTGTTTGTTCTATAAATTATCAAAGCTCTATTTCACCGCCATTGCACATGTTTTTCTTCATGTGTTGGTGTACCATTATGTATGAAGCAGATTTCCATTTGAGGAAACTGAGATTGAATGCAAGATGACACTTTTTCTTTTTAAAAATTCAGATAAGTTAATTGATTTTAACCCTATCAAAATACAAAAACTGGATATTTTTTATATTTGATCCAACTGCTGCCATAATCACGATTGAGGATGGTTTCTCTGTCTTATATACATATTTCATTTATGAGTCGATGAGAGAAGAATGTTTGCTAAATATTCTGTCATTTTGAGGATTGTATTTTGGCTGACACCAAAGATATTTTCATACGAATTCACAATCACAACCTCTTGATTTTCTAATATATAAACTTGTTTAATGTATTTATAAGTAAATGATTAATATATTGACAATATATTTACAATACATATTTATTGATTTTAAAAAATTAAATGTGTTATAAGTTTTGTAATAATGTAAACATTCTTCGTAGCCACCCTGTAATATTATATTTATTATCTTTATAATTTAATAAAATATATTAATGGAATTTTTTTTTAAAATTCGTTTTGAAAGTATCTCAATAAATTAGTAAACATTTTATATATGATTATTATGAAAAGGAAATTTATACTTTTTTAGAAAAATTAATTTATCAATTTATTATGCGTGACTTATATTATTTATTCTGGCTTTATTTCTTATTTTTTTATAATAATTTAATAATAATTTATAAATGCAAAACTTTTCTTTGCATTAAAATATAACTATATCCTATTTCATTTTTATTAATTAATTAAATTCATTTTATTCATTAATTATTTTTTAAAAATTTTCTTTAGTCATTTAAAGTATAGTTAATTTATAATTTATTTATTAATAATTAGTTAAAATTAATAAAATAATTTAATAATATATATAAAATATCGAATTATGTAATTATGATATTGATAATATCTAATTATTTGTGAATTAAAACTCGAAAGAATAAATTCCTTTTTAATTAATATATAGACTTTCCAAGAATATTGTAAACGAAAAGTAGAATGCTTCTTTAGAGATGATTTGTATTGATTTTTCCCATTAATTGATCTAAAATTTAGGAAAATTTTCTAAGACATTTCTTTGTATTTTAATTAATTTGTAAATTAAAACAAATTATTCATCCTTTATTTGGAAATTTTTCGATAAGTTTTAAATTCACTTCTTATTACTAGATCGAGGTTTTAAGAATTTATATATGAATTTTAATAAATATAAAAATAATATAAATTTTATATAAATTTTTTAACTATTTATTTTTTATCTTTGAAATTTTTTCCAAGGTTTTTTTGAAATTTTAAAATTATTTGTTTTTTTTATTTAATAATTCAAAGAATTAATAATTTTTTTTGTTTTGTTTTATTGTAGATCGGAATGTATTTCCCATAATTTTCTAAAATAATATTAATTATACTATTATTTAGAAATTTCATTTTTTTTAAATAAAAATATTTTAAAATATTAATAATAATTACTATAATTCTTTTATAAATATAATTATTTCTTTTCGAAATTAAAATTTTCTAAAATAACATTATTTTAAATTTGTAAAATTTAAACAAAAACCAAATTAATAATAAAAACTTATAATTGCTATACTTTCCAAGAATCGAAAATCTTAACGAAAACAAGAAATTTTTCTTTTATAAATTGAAAATTTAATTTAATTAAAATTTTGGTGAAAAATAAAGTGAATCAGAGCAGACTGGGAAATTTGGATAATGTCTTTGAAGTTTTCCCATAAAAGAAAGATGACAGTTGGACCAAAAATCAGTCAAAAACGAAGGTTACAGGAAAGTTAAACTATACTTAATCTCCGCCAAATAAGAGTATTATGCTTTGCAAGTTTTCACGAACTGAGAAAAATTAATTATTTATGAATGAAACCTTCAATTTTTATTTTATATCTGCATTTAATTCCTTGCGTTCGTTACAGATACGAAAGACGCAAAGCCCTTTCTTTCTCAAACTGATAATAAAGAGGATTTATTTGACTTAAGAATTTGGAATTGGTAATGCAAATACTTTGAGCAGAAACATGAAACATAAAAGTCAAAAAATATTTTTCCATTTTTATTATTCACATGTAAAAAAAAAACAGGAAGAAAATAATATATTAAAAATTAATTAAAATAAAATAATAAATAAACAATAAGATTATTATTTTTTTATTTTATAATTATTATTATTATTATTATTATTGTTATTATTTATTAATATTAATTTTTATTTTTTTTATTATTATTATTATTTATTTATTTTTATTTTTTGTTACTTATGATTATTATTATTATATATTAATATTAATTTTTATTTTATTTTTTATTATTATTAATTATTA